>VZSC01002409.1:195609-268171 GCA_013398225.1 Steatornis caripensis | reverse complement strand
CCTGTCTCTCTTGAACTGGGGAGACCAGAACTGGACACAGTCCTCCAGATGTGGCCTCCCCAGGGCAGAGTACAGGGGGAGGATCGCCTCCCTCGACCTGCTGGCCACGTTCTTATTAATGCACCCCAGGATGCCATTGGCCTTCCTGGCCGCAAGGGCACATTGCTGGCTCATGTCCACCAGCACTCCCAGGTTCTTCTCCGTCCATTAGAAATACTCTTCAACGTTTTTCAAGTAGGAAGAACCACCTGAAATGTCCTTCAAATAGGACACCCTTCTACAAGGCATGCTGAGACACCATGGGATTTAGCGACCAACTTCCTAAAACTGCAAGAGCACCAGTTTGCAAATCCTCGGCATGGGGGTATGAGATGGTGTGGGACAGCTATCCAAATTGCCTGGCCTCTGAAAAATAATTTCCGTGAGGCTGTATACCACATGTGACTTTCTAAGTTATTTTCTTCTATTTTGCTGGTTTTACAATGCTAATTCAGCTGACCAGGAATGGGCAGCATGCCATACGTTATTGTGCCTTATACCTTTACTATGGAGTTGATGAGTTGCAATGAATCTGGATTGTGCTGGCATGCTGGAGATTCACAGTGACTGGAAGTTACATATTTTAGACTTAAACACTTTTTATTGAGCTTGTACACATCTGTAACTTGGTAACATAGTTAAGTTTCGCTTAGACAGGTTGTGCATTAAGGACGTTTAATACTTTGCCACTCAGTTGATCACAGGATGGTTAAAATTTTTCAGGTTCAATCTTAAAACTTTTTAAACCAACACAAAACTTGATCAGATGTGAAATATTGCAAGACGGTATGTAACATCGAGTTCAGTATTCTGCTAAAGAGCCGCTCCCTTCAAGAAAGCTGAAGACAACTTCAATATCAATTCACGCTCTCTGGGCACATGCTAGTTGCACTGAAGTGTAACAGAGCAATTATTTAACCACCCTGAGGAGACTGGGTTCATCCAGAGCATCACTAAAACAGCATTTCCCAAGTGTATAGATATCACAGTTGAGAACAGAATACTAAATCAACAGCACTTCTAGAGGTCAAATGTGACTCAGACTCTATTATCAATATATTTGGTTGTTAAACTGTGCTTGAGAGCTTTGCACTTGCTCGCAGAAAGGTGGATGCTGTGGTTTGCTCACATCTTTGAGTTGTGTGAGCAGACAACGATGAGGAAATACTGTTTACTGTCATGCATTTTAAAGGCGTTAACTCAGAGGAGAATTTGGCCTGCACTCAGCGTAGCATACCTTTTACCAAATGTATTTGAGAAGCCTTTCATAATGTACAGTCACATGTAATATGCGAGTCAGGTCTGGGAGTCTGGAGAGATAAAACTATGGAAAATTCATGAGCCGTACACTGGATTACTATTCTGTCTCATCATTTAGCAGATGAAAATATGCCAGATCCCGGAAGCTTTATACCAAAGAACAGATGTCAGTGTGCAGACTGAATGGGAAACCTCCCTGTCTAATTACACCTAGGGTAAAACAAAATGAGATTTGAATAGTTTTTGTAATTATAACATTTTATACTTCGGTAATACCTGATCCCCAAGATCCCCAAGTATTTCAGAAATGCTAGCTAATTAAAGACCATACTTTTCCTTTTAAGATAGGGAAATGCTGTGTTTTAATGGCAAAGTTTGTACCTTAAGCATCGTAAAAAGATACAATGAAAAATGTGTGCAAAGTCAGGAACAGATATAAATGATCCTATTTCTATACCACTTAATAACAAAACCATCCTTCTCTAAGATAAGAAATTGGCCATGTTAGATTTTAGTCTGCAGCTGTCTACGGTAAAGTAATATTGTCAAAGCAAAAAAACCACTGGAGGCAAAACAAAGATTTCCCCGCTTTTTCTCCTATGAAATCCTGATCTTTGAGGACTTTTTTCCTTTACTCTCCCAATGAGTTCCTTCTCTAAACACTTGTTTTGTATTATATCCTAAAGGGCAACATGATGGAGCTCTTCCATCCCATGGAGAAGGTGAACTCATGAGTGAACGGGATCAGGAGAAGCACCTTGTCCCCAACAAAGGAATGAAGATCTGTCTCTGCTGCCTCTGTGACTTCACTTGTGGCAGCTTGACATCAGGCAAGAGGTGGTTTCATACATCACCAGAATCCAAGCTTCACTCGTGGTCTGGACCCATGAGGCAGCCAGTGAAAGTACTGAGAGGTCTTGAACCCAAAAAGTGCAGTGCACAGTCACTACACTGCCTTATTTTTTATCAGCCTCCAGCTCTGTTTTGGGAGGGAGGGAGGGAGAAGGAGGTTGTCTCCACAATCACTTCTCTATTATCTGCCTGTGAAGGGAACTGTAATGTAACCCTGATGTGCCACAGACACGGACATGACAATGCGAGCCATTCTCAACGCAAATGGGCATGCCATCGTAATAAACTTCCAGTGGTTGTTAGTCAAACACATGGTCCTTAATGTGACCACAGGGCTGACAAACTGCAGATGTGTCATCAGAGTGACTGATAAAATCTTTGCCACGTTGTTGGCTACATTTCTTGTGTACCAACACTTGTATAATTGTAAACAAGACATGCCAAGGAACCAGTTGCTTTGACATGCTGCATAACAGCACTTGACTGTGCCCTTTGCTTTAGGGAACTGCAGGGCTTGTCCTGTCTATACTCTCCCAAACTTCTTGGTTGCCTCAGAAACACAGTTGGTTATCAACCAGAAGCATTTAAGTTTAATGCGTATGAAATCCATTGGGAGAGAAAAGTAATTATCCAAAACTACCTTGTAGGATTTCTCCAAGGGAAAGCAGCTGTTTCAAGACCGCTGACTTCTGTAAGCAGGATAACAAGGCACTGTTGACAAAGACAGCTGCAAATATAATAAAACTTTTGCAGATAAAATAAAATTATCTATTGTTAGAGGAAACTGTTAGTCATTATTGTCTGAAAGTCAAAACTGCGTTGCAGAATTAGTACTGACAAGACATGTCAGAAGTTAAAAGCAGTCCTTTCCTCAGGACAGGCTGTTGGTTGAAGCATATTCTGAATCCCTTCCATCTAAGTAACACAGAAAAACATTAGTGATAGATAGTCTTATGAGTTATTTTCAAAAGGTTAGAAGAAGGTCTTAAAATCTAACTGGGGAAGATGCTCTAAGAGAATCACAACTGTTCTGGCTGGAGAGCCAAAAATAATACTCTGATAAAACAGCCTTAGAAAAAGTTAGAGTTGGCTGTGCTTTAGCTACTACCTTAATTCTGAGAGACCAGCAAAAAGCGCTGAAAACCCACAAACAGAAGAGTGGATATTAATAGATTCTTAATCACAGAATCACGGAACAGCACAGGTTGGAAGGGACCTCAAAAGACCATCTGGTCCAGCCTTTTGTGGGAAAGGGAGCCTAGATGAGATTCCCTACCACCCTGTGCAATTGTATCTTGAGAACCTCCAGCGACTGAGACTCTACCACATCCCTGGGGAGGCTGTTCCAGTGAATGATTGTTCTTACTAAAGAATTTCTTTCTTACATCAAGACAAAGTGAAAAAGAATGATGTGGACACAGTATATGAAGTGCTACTATGTTCTAGGGAAAAGATAAAAATAGTCTTTATGGTCATTATTCAAAGAAAGAAATGAGATAAGACCCCTTATTTTTGTAACTTCAGAAAGAATGGATGACAGTCTGAACTACCCGTGAAGGATGAAAGGCAAGGCAAAGGTATATTTCAATAGCAGACGGTATCCTGAGGGTAAAATTACATAATTTGTATCTTTATCTTTCAGTAGTTCTGTGGAAGGACATGGTGTAAAAGGTGGTGCAGGACAAAATGTAATCAGGGCACTGACTGCACGACCTACTGCAGGAGTAGGCTTTGCTGCCTGCCTTCCTCATTCCTTATTTTCTTGCCATTTATGTTTTCTTGCCATTCAACATGTAAACAACATTCATTTGAATACTCATTGAATACCAGTGCTCATAAAATACCAAATTATAAATAACATGCATCGTTTTACCCTGCTTGGTTGCAAATCGTTCATAAATGTAAATTTTGTCCACAGAATTGAATCCAATCTGTAATCAGAGAGATTTTTGAAACTTTTCAGCAATGAAACATTCTCGTCATGCATTAATGGTGACACGTCAGATTTCGGTAGTTCTCCACTCGCATTTAGTAAATATATATATAAATAGCCCGTCGTGAGGCTCAGCTTTGCTACAAACCTAGAATCTAGGCATCAACATTGCTACAAATCTAGTATTTCCATCCTTGGTATCCAAACAACACACATCTTGTTCCTGAAGAATGCTCAGTACTTTTTAGCAGAAAGGTAGAACACTTGGGGTGAAAACTCTTTTCTTAGTTGTCAAAGAGTGAGGTGGGGTTATGAAAGCTATGCTGAATGGCACACTGCTAATGGTGTACACTGGAGAGAAGATATGTTCTTTTCTTTCTTATCCGTAAGGGCCCTTCAGTGTGTCTTAGGTTCCCAGTTCACATGCAGTACAAACAAAAACTTGTAAACATATTCTGAGCAAGTTATACTGTTTATAACAAAATACACAAGCTTTTAGGGCATATTACCAACTTGGATGTCAAGGCTGCTTTTTAAAAACAGATCCTAAAACTGATGTATTACAAATAAACAGATTCTTTCAATTACAGCTCTAGACCATGGCTGTGGAGAAGGAAACACGCTCTGCACACGCTGAGTACCTAAGCAGAAAAATCCTCTGAAACCAGTAGCCTCACAAGAACAAGAGATTTTGCCTTACCTTAACTTCAAAATAATTTATCATCAAGCCCTGTGGTGAAGAGTCTCCCTGGTCTTCTTCCCTCCCTGGTCTTTCTGAGTGCTGTTGGCCCTGTCACCTGCCGTGTCAGGAACCTAACGAGAACACTGTTGTAAGCTTGTTCTTTAGATGTCAGTCTTGTGACTCTTCGAAGCTGGAGTCTGCTTTTGGAAGGTTGGAGGGGCAATGATGGATCTAGAAGAACAGGAAAGTAAAGAGGTGCAGCAAACCCAATACAAACGGGAATCAGTAAGGAGGAAAATCTGATTGTTAGGACATGGCATGGGAGTAAGGGCATTTGGGAAAGGCATGAAGATTCTGAATAGGGATGTGAAATTCAGAATCTTTAAGATGTGGTTCTTTATTTGATTTCCTATAAATTAAGGAATCCCGGAGAATCACCACCAGCTGTTGCATACTCCATTTGCATGTCCCAGTGGCCAAGTAATTATAAGGTTTTATATATGTAAATAAAACCAAATTACATGTGTTGAACTTTTCCTGTTTACTAAATACATAAATCATATTTGGTAAATTCAAACACCATTTCCTTCTCTGTTTAGTCACTCAGTTATGAAATCTGTTAAACGACACTGCTAGAGGTGATCATTCCTGCTCAGCTGCCATTAGAGACTGTATTTTAATTAGTTACGACATTCTTGTCAAAGCAGCTAACATTCGGGCCTTTGCAAATTAATTGTTGAAGCAAGCTTTCTCATTGTCAGACAAGACACATCGATTTGTTCCCTCACCTTGAAATAGAGGTGGCGTATAGCAACCAGTAAATAAAACCACAGTTGCTTGCACTTTCCATTGCCTAGTGCTCATGCAGCTATAGAAGAGCAAATGAGAAGGCACGGCTCAATCTGTTGATCTCAGGAGAAAACCCAGGATAAAAATCTGTCTGTTGGAAACCCAATGGATTGTTTACTGCCTCAAATGGGCAGCCATACGTGCTTGGGAAGACAAAAAGAAAAACCTTCACAAGTGGTGGAAATGAGTTTATAGGGTGGGATTTGCAGGAGGCAGTGTTAAAGGCTTTCAGGGGGTTGGACTAGATGACCTTTAAAGGTCCCTTCCAACCCAAACTATTCCATGATCGTATGATTCAGCTCAGGTAACAGGAAGACTCAAGGCATCCCACTGTCTTTGAATGTACTTTAGTGAGGCAAGACATCAAAAGCTAGAAATTAGACCTGTCATTTTTTCTTCTTAATTAAATTGTGCGTGACTCTGCTTAGAGGAGTAAGAAATTCTGTTTCCATTTGATTAACGAAGATGTGACCAAAACTTTCTTCCCAAGTGAGCTGATGTTCATTATTAACTATCCTTCAAAAGCACAGCAAGCATATGCTGGAGAAGCTGAGTGACCCTGCAGACACAATTAACGAAGGAGAGGACTAAATCCCCACGACATCCGGATTTGCTTCTTCTGGGCACAGATGGTTTTGGTTGCTTTTTATTCCGAGTATATTCATTAAGACTAAGCACAGGGTTTAAACACAGCCTTCCTGTTCCAAGTTTCTATTTTCCGTGGAGAAGCTTCTCATTGGGACCCTATCCAAGAAGGCATATGTAGTGATTGAAATGGGATTTGCTAAACCATCTTGCACACTGAATAGGCTGCAAGAGTTCAAAAGCATTGCTGATAGACAAAGGAGGGCTGAATAGTTTGGATTTTTGATTTTTACTTTCCATCTCTCTGAGAAGTGATTGCCTCATCTGCTTCGTTTTCTTTCTAGATGATTTTATAAAAACCTTAGCGCTCCTAGGTTTTTCACTACAGTAAATGGATCCCAAAATGTTTACAAGTTTTCTGACAATGAAGTTTAGATGCTGAGAGCATACACTTTCTCATAAGTCCATCCATCCAAGCCTGGCTTCTGGCACTGGAAAGCCATGCAGTGGTAAGCCTTCACAACAAAGGACACAATGTACTAATCATGTCAGTGGGTGAGGTACTCGCTCATCCTTGTAATCCTGTTAGCCTCATGCTCCTCTCCAGCTCATCTGCAGTCACACAAGAATTTGTCCAGACAAAAGAAGGGTATCACCTACTTAAGGGCACCAGCACGTCCAGGGGGCAGTTCCCCCATTCCAGTACATGCTGTGTCATGATACGTTTGTTAATGGCGCAGGATCCACCACAGCAATGCTGATTGGCATATAAATTGCATCAAGCATCTTACTGTGAAGTAGGAAGCAAGAATCTTAGCAATTAATTATTACCAAGATTTATTTGGGTAGTCATATCTGGACACAGAGTTTTTCATTGTCCTTTAGGAGAACAAATGTAATTAACTGGTATACTGCTTACCTCTGCACTGATTTTCTTATGCTTACTGTGTTGCTCTTCTAGTAGTTAATGTGGGTAACAAGTAATCTGCTTTTTTAGGTTGTTACCTGGCTTGGGTTCTCTCTAGCTAGCATCTTTACAACAGTTTGTGTATCTTGTTAAACATCTATGTCCATCTATAATAAAATGGGTTGCATTATCTTTGCTTTATTATGCATTCTTCTATGTTAATTAATGCTAAAAAAAAAATTATAAAAAGAGAAAAGTAAACACCTGCATTATTGTCATGCAACTCATATACACATGTCAAGGGCTAGGCCAAGCTAGCAGTGTCAGTGTCTCTTAAAATGGTTAACACTAATTTGTATAACACAACCCCCCCCGGTTTTCTGTAGAAGTAGTGCAAAATACAGTCTCAATCTGTAGAAATTAGAAGGTATCTAATCTCCTTTTGCTCTAAATTGTGCATTTCTTATAATAGCGATCTATTTCCAACTGATAAACTATCAAATCATGAATAAGTCTGTTTTTTTTTCAAAGCAATTTAAATGCTTATTTGGCTTTTATAGGAAAGCATAATACTAATTTTAAAAATTGCCTGCTTTCATACACACATCCATTACTGCAAGTCCAGCAGTTTTGCTGTAGTGTATTAAACATACTGGCGTATTTACTGCAGTAACGCAGCCCTCTGCAGGAAAAAAAAAATCATTTCATCACTGTTTTGGATGTTGTTTAGGAGAAACCTGTATTCTTGTGGTTATCTAGGCAGTTCAACTTTACCAGATTGGTTTTGACCACAGTCAGCTGCAATCATGCTTGTAGTGAAATGCAACTATTGCTCTTCTTTCCTTTTCTATTTCATAATAAAGTTAGTATTTCCGTAGGCACTGGAATCCTCATTTGCCTGACGTGAGAGAAAATAACAACATTCTTCTGTTATCCCAACATTGAAACATGATGATTAGAAGTATTATCATAGATCAGAGAAAAATCTAGGTTGGAAGGGACTTCTGGAGACCATCTGGTCCGACTTTCTGCTGCAAGCAGGGCCATCAAGTTAGGTTGTCCAGGGCTCTGCCAAGCCAAGTCTTGAATATTTCCAGTGAGGGAAATTCTACCACTTCCCTGGCAACCTATTCCAGTGTTTAATTGTTCTCACTGTGAAAATTTTTTACTTACATCCAGACAGAATTTCTCCTTCAAGCGACTTGTTTGCATTAGCCTTAATGTGTTTTCTCTTGATGTGTTCAGATATGCAAATTACTGCTTGCCTGTCTAAATAACCACAGAAGAAAGAGCAGTGGCCTAGTTTTATGTCTTATGTCATGCTGGATATTTAGTAATTGAACTACCTGAAGGCTAGCATTTGTCCAAGTCTTTCATTCAGCTTTGCACAGCCTGCATAAGTACTGAACAGAACTGGGTGGTCCTTCAGTACTCTCTCAAGTACTGGAGAACCAAGGAATACAGAAGGCAGCAGGAGGTTGAAACTGAGTGCATTAACATTCTACAACAGCCACCCACCCCATTTTAAAATGAAGTTTTTCAAGGACTTTGCCTACATTGAGCTGTAAAGGTCCCGGCCACTGCCTCAAGGCCTGTATTCGACCCTCATTTTGTGCTCATAGATCACTGCTCTAGACTGAAAACAATGCAAAACTCACCTTGTAGTCCTGCCAGCAATTACCTGTTACTTGGCACACTGCCCAGAATAAAATCTTGCAAAATTTTGGACTCTAGTCTCCATTTCTCTGGTATATTTCTATAGCTATTTAAACAACGGCCAAGGAAGAAAAAAAACCCATAAAAATGTTTACATTATGGAATAAGCATGCATAACGGTTTGGCTACAGCTCCCGTCTCTTTCCCCAAATACATGAAAGAATAACGAGAGGAAATACTAAAAAGAACCAGCAATCTAAACAAAGGTTGTGAGGTCACACTCTCACTTGCTCCTCCTTCCTTCGCTTTATCGCTGCTAGCCACTTGGCTGCTGACTGTCAGCTGAAGGTATTGGTTGCATTGTTAGTCCATGGACAAAAACAATAAATGACAAAAAAAGATTTTATGGGCGCCTGCTGATATCTTGAGCTATTCCAGAGTTTTGCCCTGTGTGAAACGAAAATCCTCTGAAAACAAGTTAAAACAAACTGAAGTTCTTGTACATGAAGTACATGAAGTACCAGCCTTAACTCTGGTCGCCATCGGTGACAGTTAGCACTAGAATGAGTTGCGCAAACAACAATTATGTCTGCTGTGTTTAGATGTATCTGCAAGGGATGGTGAAGAAAAGTCATTAGCTTGGCAGGACTGTAATTGCAGCTATTAGGGAGGCAGTGGTGGAGGAAAGATGCAAACACAAGTTATGATGATTTTCACTAGTGGGACACAGAAGTCTTCCTGCCAATAGGTTTTCATAGCAGTGAAATAGAGAAGTTTGAATATGTGAATTTAAAGATAGCCCAGTGAAAGTTTTGCATCAAATGGCAACCTGTACAAACAGGTGAAGGACTGCAAAAGGCCACCAAGTGTGAAGATGTTTCTAGGAAGCAAGCTATGTTTGAGGATAGGACAGGTTTAAGTAGCTGCCTTCCAGTGCAGTTCACGTAAATTCTGGCTTTGCTGTTGCAAAAGAAGTCTGTAGACCCTGTCGGACAGTGCTCTAGTGTCCTGTTTCCTGAATGCTCCTGCTGTCTGCAAAGTGCAAGCACCTTGTACTGCTACAGCCCTGAGAATAAACAGAGCTGAAGTTGTAACCTGGTTGCATGTTGCCTAATTCAATATTCTGGGAGCACAGCCAGCCAGCTAACTGTATCAATTTAGAGTCTTTGGAAGTAATTTTTGTAGTTTAACAAGGAGCGAGTTCACTGCAGAGACTGGTATCACATGGCTGTAATTGGAGTACCAGTGTGACTCAATAAAAATACAGGAGGCTATAAAGTTCCAACCGAGTTTGGGCTCACACATCTAATTATAGAGGAGTGATAAAGATTATACTTCTAACTGATCAAAGGCTGGAGTTGCAGACATGAACGGCAGGAATCAGATTTTCGGTCGATATTCATATATCCTGACTGTTGCAATGAACATTGAACGCACTAGCTACCAAAACCATGAATGGTCAGTTGTCCACGCTAACTCTCTGAGGTTATGCAAAATACAACCTCAACCAAAACGTTAAACTAGCTGTTCTCTTCCTATTTCATTCAGATGTTAGCACACCGAAAGTTACTCCTTGCTATCTGGCGCCCTCTCCCGCACGTTTTCTCGCGTGGGCTGTTCTGGTTACAGAGAATCTCCCACAACATCCTCCTCCGCTGTAAGGTCTCTCAGTACAAAAGTCCCTCCTGACCCAGCAAACCTTACCTCCCTATTTTTCAGATACCTGGGTTGTGGCCACTCATTACACTCTGAAAGGCACCCAGGCAACTTTAGCTTTGTTAATGAAGAGTTATCAGGTAACTGTTTTTCTTTGCAAAGCAAAATTATTCGGAGCATCGTCAATTTACCATGGTCCAGCTCTCCACTGGTTGTCTCTGGTTTATTGACAACAATTACCCTTGCCACAAAATGCGCTGAGCAGGTATTAGTGTCTTTACCTCTCCAAGGTAATCTACCTCTTCTACCTTTCCCTTCATAGAGCTCAGCTGAAGTTGAAGAAAATTGCTTTGAGTCTCACTGCCTCCTCACCACCGTCATACCACCTTCAGCCTTCTTGCTACTCCCTGTAGTAAGGCAGCAATACCTATGTAGCAGTGATTGTCCCCGCAATCAGTAGAGGCAAGAAAAAGCAGATAGATTTTGTGTCTCTGTTCCAAGTCTAGGTGTTTTGCACAGAAGGCCCTTTGTCTCTGCAGCAGAGGAAGTTCAGGGAGCTGTGACTTGACCTCTGCTTCCTGATGGTCATCCGGCTGAGATTCTAACAATCTGAAACAGCAGCTCTGAGACAGAAAATTTGCTCTACATATGGGTCCTCTTCCCCTGGCATGAGAGAGAACGAACCCACCTCTTTATCTGTAGATGAAAATCTATGGTCCCAGCTCTCACAAAAGGCAAGGAATGAGGCACAAACCCTGAGGAGTTTTAAGAATTCATACAAGAGGAAACAATGTGGGGCTAGCACTTCATCACCACATTTCTACATCCTCCTCTCACAGGCTGATTGCCAAACCACTTTCTCTACTGTTTCCTTCCTCCCTGTTGTCTTTTTTATACTCTGTCGAGTCGTTCACACCTCTTCTTCATCCCCGTTCAGTGTGTTCCATGACTTACTTGTCTTTACCATATTTTCCTAGTTTATCATCCAAAACCTGCAAGAAACTAAGAAGATAAATTATGTCTGAGAGAACAACACAGAGAATGCTTTGACTTTTGGCTAATGCTCTGCTGCAATGTTTACTGTATTTGATCTATACATTTCAGAAGGCTTTTTACTTGTAGATTGGGGATAAGTAGATGCCTGTTTTCAGTAACAATTCGTAGATACTGGCCATTCATTTTCTGTAGGTGCTTTTGAAAAATCTTTATGCAGGGTGGCCTGTTTGATTATTCTCTGATCAATGACTACACAACACTGCTGTAAATTCTTTCACAAGAAAGTACATTAAATACTTGTTTTCATCTGCTTTGTGGAAGCTTAAATCCGGCTGCTTTGTGGAGACAGGTGTGTACTCTATAGTACCATTGTCCAAGAATTCTGTATCACTGACTTCTTTAGCCATAGATTCTTTTTTCTTTTTTTTTTTCTATAGACCTCTTGGACCAATGCTGAGTGGCAGTATGAAACCTCCTAAAAATACACTTGTAATTTTTGTTTGTCTGACTGTCCTGTGATGTGATGTTGTATCTCCTAGGAAGATGAATAACAGTGTGGCTCCAACACTTCCTGCTAGAGGTGTTTAGGACCAGGACACATGCTAAGCCTGGATGTTTGTGAAAGCTATTTCTATACTTGTGTTGTGGATTTAGGTCGTCTCTTCCCCCTCTTCCTGATGCACAACAACCCACTAAACTTCTGCAAAATAAACCATGAAAGTAGTAGGAAAAGGGACCCACAAAGTTTCATGCATTGAAACCGCCCACTGTTATGATTTACTTCAGTATATCTGTTCCTCAAACACAGTAGGCAGTTCTGTAAAGAATACAAAAGAGCGTAACAGAGCTTCCAACAATGCCTACTCTTTTACAGTAGTAAATGTTATCTATTTGATTTTTGTTATCTATTGACAGTTATCTATTGACAGTTTCCTCCCACTACCACTTAGTTTATCTCTACTGATGCCTGGAACTCCTTTCAAACAGTATTCTTTAAATTGTTTCCAGGGTTTGAAGTAGGCTTGTTTTAACTTTTCTTAACAAAGTGTTCTCTATCATTGCTAAATTACTACAAAATAACCCCTTATTTTTGTGGCCTATGGTTAAAAAAGGACATTATCTTTCTGCCACTTGCTTCCACTAACTTCAAGGTGTTTCAAAATCTTGAGCTTTGACCTTTGAGAAAATGTAGTTTTCAAAGCAACTCATGCTCTTTTTGAAAGCAAGTGTGATTTATGCATTTTAATCATGTAGATGCTACAGAATCGCTACCTGAAGAGAATCACTACGTTCTATTTTCTTCCTTTCTTTCCCCTCAATTTTTTAATTTCAGAGTTGTAATTGAAACAGACCTTTTTTAAAAACCCCCAAACTAATGAACATCTGTTTTTAAGAATTCAAAATCAGGTTTTTGTCTTTCTGATTAAATCTGTCAAATCATACCTTCTGCAATTTCTCTTCCTTAGCTTTCTAAGCTCAGCTTCAAATTGTACTGTAGCTTACTTTTATAAGTTTGGACCCGGGCAGAAAGGTAGAACTTCAGCTTTAGCTCACTCGATTTAGGTATGATTTAGAGGAGCAAAGCTGTCTTGCTCGCTTAGTCAATTTGGAGGCATGTAAGCACAGAGAGGACAATTCAGAATACCTAAAGCAGGTGCTTAGAGAACACTGTAAAAAATCCCAGCTTAATGGTATGAGTCCATAAAAAAGCTTCTTCGACCTATTAGTCACCCATGAGCATTCTCCTGTTCTGCATTCATTGCTATGCCTCTCCTTCCCAGTCAGTCACACTGGCTGCATAATAGAAGAGTTCTTTAGTGCTTCTAATTTTTATTGTCATTGTGTTCCCACTGTTACATTAATTAGATCAAACCAGACTCCCACTGAGACTGTAACAATCATAAACATTGTAGTAATCTGTCAGCTTGCTCTGAAACCGCTCTCAGTGGCTTTGTCAATGTGCTGCCTGGACAGACCACACTGCTGTGTAACGTAAATAATCTGGTTTGATCACATTTGCTCGTCTATGTTTCAATAATCAATATAGAAAAGTAAATCCATAATGACAGGGAACCTGAGGCACATTAGCAATCTTTCCAAGCAACTAACCATGAAGAGAGTAATGGAAACAGAACAATTTTAAACATGCATTAATACTGCCATTTTTTAATGACATAATGCAAATATTATGGGGAATTATCTCCTGTCAGAAGTTTAAAATGATTGTACATTAATACTCATCAGTTTCTTTGTCTGGAAAGATTGGCTTGTTCCATTTTCATCTCATTGCCTTAAACAGGTTGTAGCCTTTCCACTGCTTGTTCTAAAGATGATAATAAATTCTGAGAACTTTTAACATAGACCCTCAGTTCTATGGGATTTCACTGCCAGGCAGTTAACTTCTAAATCCATAGTCTGACAGATTTCATCTGAGGAAAAAAGGACAATGTGAGAGTAAGTGCTCAACTGCCTTGCTTGTCTTACTGTATGAAGACATCCAGCAAAAAGGCAGTCCTCGTTACCAGACCATATTGAGAAGTAGGGTGGACTTCATAAATGCAGGTTCTTTACAAGTGACATGGAAACCATTATAACAAATAGTTACGTACTTCTCACTAGCCTCGTGCCTCATTTAACTGAATCCAGAAGGTTTAAGTCTTCTGTAACCAGCATGCATGTGTGTAAGGACATACATACCTGCTGTGTTCATAAACCTGTATTACACATCTTGTTTCTCCTCTTACTGCAAATTTGAACCAGATGTGTGAGGCTGTAGAGGATAGGTGTAGGCTGTTTTTCTCTAAACTGTGTTCTCGATGGTTATTTGCATGGCAAAAGATTTCCAAATATCAGAACGACAGACTTTAAACAACATACAGCCAAGATCTCACTTTTCCATCCCTTAGCCTGAAAATAATGAAAGAAGAGTGGAGGTGGAACACAAAATAAGGGAAATTATTTCTTCTTTAGACCTCTACTCTAACATAATGCCTGCCCCCAGTACCTATCAAAGTCTACTACAGATTCCTAATTCATGAGGCTGTTTAGAGGATTGTCTGACAATTGTTATCTTCACCTTTGGGCATGGGAGTTGATTTACAAACCCTAAGTGACTTGCTTAGGTTCACACAAGCAGTCTGTAGTACATGAGGAAATTGGGCCTTCTTGGAAAGAAGCTTTCTCACTGCGAAATCCTATTTAATATGTGGAGTGAAATGTAAGTGTGTGCAATATGCATTACCGCTCCCAAATAAATCAGAGCTCAGCTCTATGCGCACTAAATTCAAGGGCTGTCCAGACTATAACAGTGAGACTGTCTTCGAGTTAAACAACTCTTAATGTTTACAAGGAAAGAGCTGTGTTACAAAGAAGTGGGCAGCATTGCTTTGGTGAGTCCCACGCTGACTTGGAACAAGAACACAGCTGACATACACCTATTTTTCACAATTTCTTGAAGCCACTGGTTAAGTTCAAATAATGGAAAAAACAGATGAGTTAAAAGAAAACCTCTTTGAATTATATTGGAAACACATAGCTCAGGGGTAGTCTTGCAAAATGTAACCAGCCTCTGAAAAGTATGGCACAATCATCTGTTGAGCTTCTCCACTTACGGAAATTAGCCCACACTTGTATGGGAATCACATGCTTTGACCAGCTACAAAACAAGGTAAGCCTGTGCTGTGCAAAATTCTTTAAAGTAAGGTATAGAAACAGGGAAGGAGTAGGCATTCATTTGCTATAACTCATGCTTAAGCTAGGGATGACTACAACTGCATCCTGATTATTTTTTTTTTCAGGATTTCCCCCTCTCTCCTCTTCTTTGCCTGTTTCTGGCCTGTTACACACAACAGGCCAAGACATCATCATACTTATTCACCTCTTGTGTGTTTTTCATTGCAAGCATAAACCTTCGACAACTTCAGCAAAAGTGCTCTCAGCTGAGCCATTCGCTGGCAGGGTTGTACTAATAATTGCAGAAAAAACCTCTATATTTGCAGAAAAAATCTATATTGGATTGCATGTGTTCATATAGCTACAATTACAAATGTGACTAAACTTACTTGTAAGCTCCTTTAAAGAGGAGCATACTTTTTTGCGGATGCTATGAAGACAGAGTAAGATACTTGGTTCTACTATTGCCTGATGTGGAAAAACTCCGCAAGAGGGCACCAGACAGTTACGTTAAATATCCTCCAGGCAGCTTCTGTGAAAAAGCTGTGACTTCCACCTAATTCGAGATGAACAGCTGTATTAACCAACTACAAGTCGGCCTTCAATA
The DNA here is from genome assembly GCA_013398225.1 of Steatornis caripensis. Taxonomy (NCBI): domain Eukaryota; kingdom Metazoa; phylum Chordata; class Aves; order Caprimulgiformes; family Steatornithidae; genus Steatornis; species Steatornis caripensis. Next base: position 252,477 of record VZSC01002409.1, on the reverse strand, counting down.
TAGAAACATTCAGCGGCAAGTTCAGTGTTTCCGTCTACACTCAGCGTAAAGTTTGCTGCTTCTGTTTCAGATCCCAAGGCGAGCTTGTATGCAGGTATTGCTTCTACCTACCAACACTGCCCCGTGTCGAACCTTACTGCCATGCTGTCTTGTGTCACATACCTTAAATACTGCACACACCTGAAACATTGCCTAGAGCTCTAGGATGAGAACAGCGATTGCTAGATTTGTTTTCCAGGGCACAGCGCAATTTTTTCAGCACAAATTAAAAAGTTCATCAGTTCAAGAGACAGATTTATTATGGGTTAGTCTCAGCCTATAGAGCTATTCCCCCAAATGCTACGATCTTCCATACTTCAAAGGCCTTTGACCTTGTCTTTGCAATGTGTATATAGTTATTAAAAAAACCCCAAACCCTATTTCAAGACATTGTGTACAGAATTTCCCCTATGGGAAACCACATTTGATAGGTGTTAATCAATCCCATTTGTTTCCTTACTGCAGAGGATAGGGTGTTACAAACATGTTTGCTGAATCACAAATGTAAAAGTTGTAAAAATGGTTTTATCATGTCCTTATTTCTGTTCAAATTACCTCTGCTAGGCAGTGGAGCTGAAGCAGTCTGCATTCTTCTTTGCTCTGAGACTACTTACATCCTTCTGAAAGTATGTGCAAAATCTCCTCAACTACTTTAAGGAAACGAGAACGTAAAAACCAAACTAAAAATTTATCTCTTTCCCCTCAAGCCACCTACTATAATGGAAAAGGTAAATAAAGTAGTAAAAAAGGAGTTACAGGAAAAACAGATGCAGCTTGACACCTAGTCTGGATTCTGTCTTATTTACTGCCCCTTTTGCAGAGATAGGTGACCACAGGAATAGCTTCTGTTTCACTAAAACATTTCAAAAAGTCATCCTTTAGAAAATCTAACAGAGAAAGGTTAAAAGTGTTAAAAGCAGATTTACAAGGATTCATTTGTAATCATTTTGAAATAACTGCTTAATTGCAGGAGCCCCTGGATAGCACACAAAACTAGCTTTGGTCCCTAGCCACGACACTAGCGGGAAGCGTGTTATGGGATGGCAGGACTTTGCCCCTCGAGAAAAAAGGATTAAGAATCTTTATTGCACATGGCTACAAGAGAACAGGAGAAGGTAAGTGACAGTTTGTCAGCCACACACATACTCTAATCTCCTTCAAAAGGGAACAAAAATGCTCAGTGGGAAAACAAAGAATACTCACTCCCAGGCTAGGAGTATTAAGTCTTAGAGCAGTTACTATAGAAAGTGCAGTCCCTTTCTGGTTTTGTTTCTAGACATACTCCAAATTAGAAGACTCATTTGACTTAGTATTCAAGAGGAGCAACAATTTATTGCTTTCCTAGTTGCTTATAATGGGTAACGGCTTTTTTGTCTTTATCTCCCAGCCCTGGATTTCTGGGAATAGAAAGGTATCCTTTAACAATTTATCTTTTAAAGCCTGAATTTTCAATATCGATTAGCTACACAGAACAGGTCACAATGCACAACATCCCACAAGCAGAAGGAAATCACATGTGTTCAGTGTGTTACTCATCCCTTGAAATAAGCCGGACAAGAATAATACTCTGTTATCAGAGATTAAATCCCTAGTGAATTCAAGCCAAAAATGTTCAGCGTGCTCTGAAAGTACAGCTTAAGAGGACAAGAAAGTAGGACCAGACACCTGGCTTCATGTGCAAGAATCTACACCAGAATGTAAATTAGCAACAAATGTTAGGTACCTGAATGGCTGCAAACACTGTAAGAAAGTTTGGGCAGATAAATAGCTTCTACCTGTTCAGTTCTGATTTTCTTTGGCATACATGCAAGAAGAAACAATTATTACCTTTGGTTTTGTTGTAGTTAAACAATTATGTTTTAGATAAATGGAATTAATTCCATATTAAAGGAATAAAGGAAATGCCTAAAATAAAGTTCCCACCAAACGAAAATATTTTTAATAAGCTGCCTAATTACCTGATTAAATAATGATATTCTTTGTCTCCCTGTATTTCTACACCTGGTAGTATACTGTCTTAAATGTCAAATTCAGAATTAATACCAGCATTAAGAGCAGGCTACCCCACTCCAGAAGTCCAAATTAAGCATGTCTTTACAAATCATACCTCTGATTGTTCAGCTTTGTTATTTCAGTCAAATGTCTTAATATGCCTTGAAGACATTTCACAGACTAAGGAGAAATAAAATGTCTACTCAAAGTACGAATGTTCTGAAAACATTGTTTATTTTTGAGCACAAGCCCTAAGGCTATAGATTTTGTAAATACTTTTTTTTTCAGTCTAAGTGAGTTTGGGGTTTTGCCTTTTGAAATGTTTAAGAATCTGAATTTCATATACTAACTTTTTAATTTGTATGATCATTTCTGTAATTGGATGTGTGCTATTTAGAACTATTATTTTTTTTAAATTGGCAAAATCCTTTGATCACTGCCTGTAACTTCATTTTATGAAGTAGATAATATTATCTTGCAGCTACTCCTGAAGCTCTTGGCTAGTTTGGCCCTCTGTTTTCACTTTGCTGATATGATTACTTTCAGAACCATGCAGTTTAATGGTGTTATGAAAACATTATCTGGAAAGTACTAAATATTGCTGATACCACTGCACTACTGTTGTTCAACGTTCACGGCTGTATGATTGTTTGGCTTGTATCTACACTGGAATGCTTCATGCTCATACAACTACTAAAGATATTAGACTATATTGCCAGTTAAGAGTTGGGACATATTTTTTCCTACATTCTCTCTCATCTTTGCCACCTTATAAGCAATCTGCATTAGAGAACTTGGACTGATACCGTTTCCACCAAAGCTGGTGAAAGATTTTACGCCCCTGCTTGCTCAAAATCTGTTGCCATTCCATGCACCACTTAAGAAGTGCATTGCAGTAATGAGTTTATTAAGACTATGTCAGGGTCAGATACATCAACATTTTTAGGATACATTGGAGGGGAGAACAAGTCTGTGACCCTCCCTAAACAAGATCCACTATGTTACTATCTGCTCCCATCTCTGCTACTCCTAGCTCGTTCAGGACTTACAAACTGCTATTTTTAGCAATATCTTTCGCTCTTGCGTCAGTATTGACTGTTCAAATGCCAGTTATCTACTGGGTTTCAGCAACTTCCTTGCAAGCAAGAACTTAATGGTGAGGCCTGAATACTGAAGATCCTGTAGTGTCCCATGCAAAACTTCTTTCCTGAAGGAATAAAGCTGATAGAATCCCTAATTTGTGCATTTTGGTCTTTGAGTAACATGGATTCTGCTACAATTCCCATTTATTCACGTTACCTCTGTGAGTAGTTAATATGCCATGGCTTTCTTCTTCTCCCTTACTTTTGTCTACAAGTCTCAAAGACACAGTGAATTATTTTCATCACATACACAAACAATACATCTACAATGCATGACCCACTACTGAAACAGATGATAAGCCTATGTCTCCAGGCACTTACTACTGCTGAGCATAACCTACTACACCGTTAGCAAGTATACCCAAAGCAACTCCTTACACTTAAAGATGCCCATTTGAATGTCGCATAAAGTGATGCAGCTTCTGCTTTGCCGTGGAAGATATCCTTTATCACTGATATCTTTGGGTCTAGTAAACCCACCTGCAGCCAGGGAGCCCTACTTCAAACACAATGTCTTCACTAAAGTGAGTTATTACTTGATGGAAGGGCTGAATTCCTGCCTTTACTGTATCCTTGTGCAGCTCCCTTATGATCCAACAAACGGCATTTCCTCTGGATTGCTACTGGACATTTTCACTGGATTGTTACAGCTCCAGCAAGAGGAAGAGGTACATTTCAGTTACAGCCACACTACAGCAATGTCCCATCAGTCCACCCACCTGTGCCAAGGGCGCCTGTCAGTTTAAGATACCCTTGTCAAGCAAATGTTTCTTATTAAGGTATCTTGGTTTAGTTTTGAAGCTGGAATAATCACTACCGTCACATGCAAGTATACAGAGTGTTTTCTTGTATTCTGAACTAGAATGTGACCTGCCACAATACGATCTGTGCTGAGCAATCTTATTTATTTTCCCTCCTTTACCATTTCTAATATTGAACATTTTTCATTAAAGATCACACAGCTTGCTTGCCTCTGCTTTATTTTTAAAGAAACTACATCTTAAATCATAGCAAAACCATCAATTCTGAGCCAGCCTTGGTTCAGAAGAACAATAATGAGAGTATTTTATTCTCCTTTTTCTTCTCTCTGTATACCGGTTTCTAAAAGGCAATGAATGGGTGACCTTTGATCACTTTAACAGCTAATAAATATTTCACCTGGAAGGAGGACATGGAAACAGCATATCTCAGCTGACTGGAGTAATTTTCTTTATTATTTTGCTGCTGTGAGGAGCAGAAGAAATGCTTCCATTATACCAGGAACAGTAGAAACCATGAGTTCACGAAAGATTTTTCAGCTATCATGCTGCATGTTTTTTTCTACCTGCTGCAGAGAAAGCTGCAAAGAACAAAAACACTCACAAAGGTTGGAAACACATTATTACCCACATCCTAGGCTTTCTTGTCTGCACTCACAGTGCAGAATCACAGAATGATCGGATAACTTGACCTAGAAGGGGACCTCAGGAGGTCCCTGCTGAACCTCCTGCTCAAAGCAGGTCTGCTCTGGGGTCAGACCAGGCTGCTCAGGGGTTGATCCAGTTTGGCCCTGAAAATCTCCAAGAACAGAGATGGCACAGTCTCACTGGGCAAACTGTGCCGCTGCTCGAGCGTTCTTATGAGAACAGGTTTTCCATACATTCAGTTCTGTAAGAGCCAGTCTGAAGAACAGTATTGTCTCAACATCGCCATCAGAAACTTGGATTGATACCAAGACGTAAACACACCCTGAGAGAGAGAACTGCGTGGTACGAGGAGTACTATGCCGCTCTCCGTTACCTGGGATGCGAAGGAACGGACCAATAAGGCCACGTAGCTGCTGCCAAGAAGATGGATCATAACTGCTCTCTCAGCAACGAGCAAGAATACTTAAACTTTGGGTGAACTTTCTTCATTATAATGTTATTATAATACGAAAACATACCTCCTGGTCCAAAGCTACCTGCCTCTAAAGCAAACCACGCCTCGGACACTCCTCCTTGAGCATGTGCGGAAATCTTGCTCGACAAAGGTGGAGATTGGCAACAATCCATGGGACAGAGGAGAAGCAAGGTGTATCGCTTAGCGTAAAAGATGGCTCTTTAGCAACTGAATTTAGGAGATCTTCCCCACCAAGGATGACAACAATTGGAACGAGCAGCGGGATGCTGCCTGGACCTGGGACCATAGGGATGCCTTGGACCCGTGGTGGTAGCTATAATTCTATTTCCTGCCTTAACTTTACCTTTTCTTCCCTACCTGTCACTCTTTCTGTGTATTGGATGCCGCTTTACAGGCAAAACAATAAAGTTGCACTGTTTGATTGATGCATAACCCCTTGGCGTGGTCGCCTTGATTTTTTGCACTTCAGGATCACAGTAGATGAACCATCACACATCCACAGAGTGGACCGTGGCAAGTCCAAACCTTTCTTGTTTCAGTGTATTGTCAACTCTCACGTTGCTCCCTTGCAACACTGAGAAAAGCCCGGCTCCATATTCTCAATAACCTCATGGGAAGGGGTTGGATGCTGTAGGGTCCCCGAAGCCTTCCCTGGCCCAAGTTGACCAAGCCCCGCTCCCATGGCCTCTCCTCTCAGGGCAAGTGCTTCAGCCCCAACCACCCTACGGGCCTCACTGACCTCACTCCAGTTTGTCAATGCCTTTCCTGTACTAGCAGCCCAAAACCAGACACAGCATCTGGATGTGCTGTAAGAAGTGCTGAGCAGAAAGGACTAACCTCCCCCTTGACCTCCTGGCCATGCCCTGTTTGTGCCACCCAGGATGCTGACCCTAGGTCCTTCCCCGCAGAGGCAACAGTGTCCTGTCTCCTATGCTGAGCAGGGTACATGCTAATGAGCAGAACTATGCATCTGCACCACACTTTTCCCCTGAACAGGAAACCTTCTTCACATCGATGTCTTGGCAAACTGACAGCCTGCACTTGAAAAGTATTCAGTGGCCTTTTTTTTACATCCTTACAAGTAGCAAGAACACTACATTGCAGAGATCTGTGGTGCTACTATGAAACGGTAAACTCAGGAAATACAAAACAAAATCAAACAAATATTCATATAAATATGGTGAGTTTGACACCACAGGCACAACTTAGCTGTGTTGAATTTGGTTTTGTATCCCTTTCAGCAAAATTTTCTTAAAGACGTTTATTGCTTGTTTACAAGCCACTGTATAGTTTTGCATTTTACTAGATGCTTCCAACTCACCTTGCACTCCATCCGCCTTTGGAGATCTGCCTTCCTTCCAACTGTGTGCTTTCATTTGGCAAATCTTATTTTTGCAACATTCATTTAGCTTTTTTCATCTTGAAAAAATTGTACTAACAGTGGTACATTAACATAGAAACTACTTTACTCATCGCAGTACTGCAGACAACAAGTGAAGCAATTTTCAGCAAAGAACCCTTTCTGGTACAGCAATAGCCTGACAGACGACATCTTCCTTTCCTCAGCACTGACAAACAGCTGAAATATCAGGAAAATTTCAGTCATTAATTCTGACTAGTTTCATTCTAAAGAGAGGAACTTACTGGAATCTCTTTTCCTGTTCTGTACCAGCTATGAACTTCAACATTTAAAGACCACAACACAACCCACTTAAGAAAAATAATACTCTTAAAAAACCTAATCAGGAACAAGAAAAGGACTGTTAAATCCTGTCCCCTGTTGACTCCCTCTGAGATTTAGCTGAGACATTTTATCACACTTGGAAAACAGAGATGTTATTGCTGAGTACCTTATCAAGGTCTTATGAGGATTTAATTATATAGGCTGCAGTGCAGGTCACAAGGAGCGTGGGGGAGTGAAAGCTACTACATAAAAACAGTGACTTTGAACCACCAGACATAAACGGACATGGGCTAGAATTTCTTAAAATATGTGACATTTTGCAAAGAGGGAAAAAGTCCAAACCAGGACTTTCTTAATATTCCAATTATGAGAATACTAACTGTAAAACACTAGGAAAACTTAAAATACTCTCTATTGAATTGCTTTAAATACTCCATATTGAATAATCTTAAATGATGCTGCTGTACCCTTAAAGACTAAAGTATTCATTCAAATTTACGTCTCACGAGGTGATCTCTGTTCACTTTTTGCTCACACAGATTTAATTACGCTAAGTGTGCTGCTTTCCTTTTGCTATAAACCAGTTAATGACAGGACCAATGAAGGCGCTGTTGAAGACCCAAAGGTCATAAAAACTATCTTGATTTAACAAACATTAAAGCGCAGACACTGGAAGACAAATGCTTATTTCAGGGTACAACTGCAGAGCATACCTAAGACCCTCGAAAACATCTAATGTGCATTTTTGTATCATAAGTTCAAGCACACAGAGCCTTGCTTCAGCTTCCAACCCTCGTCTAAGGAGCATGAAGATGGCAGCACGCCTTTACGTTGGGCTTGGTGCCACGCAATCCCAGCCCCACGGTTCAGTCCTGCCCGTGGGCCCAGCTTTGTTTCACAGCCTACAAACGGCAGGTGCGTTCCTCTCTTCAGAAGGTGGCCGACAGCAAGACCTGGTAAGAGCCATGGAGTTTAGAGGACACGTTCAGGGATAAAATCCCAGCGAAGGCCAGCCGGAGGCCGTGGGTCCTGAGGATGCCAGACCTGCTCTTGCCCAAAGACAATTTAATAACCTCACTCCATCGCTTCGCCTTGAGATGCGATACAAGCGGCTGCTCGGGGTAGGTCCAGACTTCAGCCAGGACACCGCCGCCGCCATCCCACTCGCCTCGCTCGTCACGGAGGTACCCGCACCGCCTGACGCCGACCCGTCGGCTCCCCGGTGGGCACCGGGGCTGCGGCTGGCTCAGCCCCGCGGGCCCCGTCCCCTCTTCGGCTGCGCTGCGGTGAAAATACGAGACGGCACCGACCGCCCGCCGCGGCTTTACCTCGGGGAGCACGGCCCCTCCCCGCCCCCGCTCCCCTCCCGCCAGGCGACAGCGCCGACGGCTGGCGCAGCTTCTGGCCCGCGGCGCCGGCTTCAGGCAGGAGGCCGCGGCTGGCCTGAGGGCTTGGCCCCGGTGCGGACCATTAATGAAGCGGGGCCGCGGCGCGGGAGAGGCGCGGACTGACATAAGGGAGGGCGGTGGTGGGGAGCCCCGCCGAGCTCGCTGCCGCATCGCCCCGCGCTCGGGACCAGGGGCGGGGGAAGGGGAGCGGGAGCGGGAGCGCGGCGCTGGCGCTGACAGGCGGCAGGGATCCGGGGGCCGGGCAGCCGCAGCGGAGGTGTGGGGAAGGCGGGGAAACGAGCGAGCGGCCCCCCGCCGCCGCCGCGCCCCGGCGGAGAGGGAGGAGGAGGAGGGCGCTGGGCGGCCCGGTCTCGGCAGCCCCATCCGCGCTCCCCCTGCCCAGCCCCGGCCATGAATATGTAACTCCCCTCTGTTTCCCGAGCTCCATTGCGGAGGCTGCTGCTCGCCATATTGTGCTGTTGGGGCTGCGGCTTCTCCGCCGGCGAGAGAGGGCGACGAGAGCGAGCGGCGCGCTGAGGCGCGGCGGCCTGAGGCGGGAGCCCGGCGGGCGGTGAGCGGCGGGCAGGGGCCGGGTGGCTGCGGTCGCTACCGCCGGGTCTCTCCCCCTAGCGGGGCGGGGCAGGGTGCGGAGCCGCCGGCTGCGGCGGGCTGCCCGGAGCGGTGTCTGGTGCTGGGAGCGATGCCCGACCCTGGTGCGGGCGAGGCAGAGGAGGGGCTGCGCCTGCCCGAGGTGGTTGTTACGGTGGGGTGCGGGTGTCCCGCAGTGGGCTCCTCTCCAGGTTGGGGGCGGCCGTCCGGGAGGAGCCGTGGTCGGGCTCCTCCGGCCCCGGCTGGGCAGTCGCCGCGCAGGGAGGGGTGCGCTGCCCGCCCCAGTGTCAGGCGGCTCCGCTCGCCCCGAGTCCCGTGACAGGCTGCTCCCGCCGGGCCGGGGATGCTCGCCCCCCGCTCGCCGGCCCCGCACACGGGGGAGGGCGGCTGGGGCCGGCGGTGGGGCTGTGGGACGTGCCCGGACCCCTTCTCCTTCCCGCAGCCTGGCGCCTCCGGCGTTGCTGCAGGGCCGCAGGCCGCGGGGAGCTCCGCAATCCCGCAGCCATGCCCGGGTGCGGTGCGGGGATGTAGATGTGTAGCTGTACGTGTGTGTGCACACGCACACCCTGGAAGCTGTAGGGAGAGGTACCGCGCGCAGCTCCGCATCACAGCCGCCTGCCTTAAAGCTGGCCCAGAGAGCGAGGCGTTCCACTTGCCTTCCTGGGGAGAAGGGACAGCTGAGTAAGAGTCACAAGCCATTATTGTCGTTTTAATAAACTGCCCCTGCTTAAAATACAGTATTCAATATGATTTATTGCTCTGCATTCCCAGTCTTTTGTCTCTCCCGTGCACATCACTGTACTGAACAGTATTTGCAAGGCGTGATTGCTCATAAACCGATACTGGGAACGACCCAACTGCTCTTCTGAAAATGTCATGGATCCCAACAGGGCATCAGGTGGAGAAAGACACTGTGTCAGGAGCTGTTGATGTGTCTCCTCCCTTCACACTCTCTCTCGCTGCTTCCAATATGAATTTAGCACCTGTTTCTTGCCAACTTTTATGCTCTCTGGTAGCTCTTTGAAATCTGCCGTGCTTGGACCCACCCCAAAGCATACTGTATATATGAAACGAACACTCTGAGCAAGATTATTCTTGATGTTTTTATTAAGCTGTTTGTTTTTCAGACCCTCATGTAATGGGATCGAGTGCCTAATTCCATAGAAATCCAGAGGACAGCTGTGGAGAAAGATGATTTCCAATATGAAAAATCATAATCCAGTCCGGTTGGGAAGAGGTTATAGCTCTGTGTAATAACTCTGCATTGCACACAGGCTTTTAAGGATTAGAGGAAATCGCTTGCATTTGAAAAAACGTGACTGGTGTGCAGGTGAAATTATTTTTGCTTGGGGAAAATTCTTTGATCAAATATGTCATTCATTCAGCGACGAAGACTTGATTTGTCACAGGATTTCCCTGCAGAGGTTCTCTCATCTGTATTCATCTGTGTTTTCATTAAAAACTTTTGTAATGAGAGAATTTGACATTTTTATACATCATGTCAAGCTTAGAGCTGGCATTCAACTTGTCAGCTAAGATAGAGGCGCTCGCTTTGAAAGGAGCAGATACTGATAAGCAGTATATTTCGAATTAAAAGATGTGCTCGTTTGAAGGATTAGCTTTGTCAGTTGTTAGGAGATGGGAGGAATTCTCACTGGATGGATGTTAGTGGGAGCCATAGTGTTGGGTAGCGAGCTTTGTGGCTGGATCTGACTCTTACGGTGTGCTGCAGTGATGATATGTAAATAACTTTAGAACATCTTTAAGCCTTATTGACCCTGTGAATTGTTACTTACAATGTTTAATAAATGCCTTTTTATTTTCTGCATTCAGCTTCATAATAATACTGGGACACAGATTTTGCATTGGAGGAGTTTTTTTAACTTCTTCAGCAGATAAAATTTTGACCTTTGGCTTCAAAGCTTTGAAACACCAGCCCTACTGCATCTGCCAAGAAAAGCACTGCCTGTCATGTCTTAGAGTTGAAATAATATGCAAGCACCAGTGAAAGAAATTGCATAGGCCTCCCGTTATCAATGAGACTTTGTGTTTTAAGACCTAATGCATGGTAATATGTTGAGTATAAAGTGTAAATCTTGGGTCATTAGAGCACAATTATGGCATTTTCAGGGCTGTGTTACCACAAAATAGAGATATGGTTGGCAGCTATAGGAAAGCCATCAGTCCTATATGTGAAATAGATGTTGGGATATGTGAATTTCTTCAGCTTCTTTTGAATATTTCTCTTTACATAGTAAAAAGAACACAGGGGGGAGGGGAAAAGGGAGCTTGAAAAATGAGTCTTAAGTCTACAACTGTTCAGTTGTATTTTTCTTGGAAGGAACACTGGATCTGCTCTTACGGAAGCACTAGTTCAAAGAACATGCATGAAAGAGGTATCAGAGTAAAGAGATTGCTTCCTTTTTTTTTTTTTCCCTTAAATACCCATTACCTATTCTATACTGAATAGATTGGCAGTTTAATAATGATGCAAACAGAGAGGAAAGAGATTGGTGAAGGGATGTTGTTGAGCCTAAACTTGGTGATGAAAGCTGATGGCATTTGAAGCTGACCTTAAATTCTTAGTTTTCTGAGGAATGAGCAGCGTTCAGTATTACGGAGCTGTTCAGACTCGTTGCAGTGGAGAAATATTTTAGGAATTATCTCTGTCTGCCTTCCCCCACCTCTGGATCGTGGAGCTCTCTTGCAAACAGTAGTATTCTGCTAACTAATTAAAAACCTCATCCATTCTTTACTCTTTGCCACTCAGGGATAAAATGAAACTATTTTGGATGATTACTGGGTTCAAACTGTGTTAGGATTGTGCCTGTAGTACTGTTTATAAAATGTACAGTTTTAGAGGGAGTCCTTAAAGCGCAAATTGTTGTTAGCTGTCACCCAGCTGTAGATGAAAACTGTCTGGCTGCCAAATTAACAGTTTTGTTTCTATATATTTATTGTAGCTATTAAGTCAATCATACATCAGATGACTTGAGTCTTTCTTTTTGTCTCTCAAGTGTTGTGGGGGAAGTTTATTTTCTGTTTATTACTAACAAAGCTGTCTTTTGTTCTCATTAAGAAAATGGCGTCACTATTGATTGTGGCTAGCTTCACTATGATAACCGGTAAGCGGGTGAGAAATTTTTATGGCTATCTAATATAGTTCTGGAAAAACTGAAAACCAAGCGTATTTCTAGATTCCAAATTTCTCCCACAATATGAACTCATTACAATACTACCACTTACTGCCAGTTATGTTAATAAATGTGATGGATAGTAGGTACGTTGTATGCTGAAGGGAAGGATGACAAAGTGGCTCACGTGATGTGATCCCAGTAGCCTGGGGAGAGCAGTGCACCTGATTTAGAGTATATTTGGCTTGAGCTTCTACGATGCTTCTTAACATTTGCTTAGAAGCCTCTTGGATCCTGTAGCACTACGGCAAAGCAGCCAAAGCGGTAATCCAAGGAGCCGATGAGCAGGCTTTTGTTTTTTCTGCTGGTGGAATGAAAAATAGCAAAACCATGTTGGTTTCTCAATGGAAGTGGAAGCAGATCTGTGCTGGCCCCTGAAACATTGCTGTGTAGGGTCTAGCATGGTCATTTCAACGTGTCTTCAGTTTTAGGCTGTCTTGGCAACTGAGTGGCGATGAGCGCTGGGTATCTGAGGGCTGGAACGGCCACCGCAGTGCAGCAAGGGGAGCAGAAGGTACAGCCCTGAACAGTGCTCGAACAAATTAACTATAAAGTCATATATCAGTTCTGTAGCTCCTGTTTATTGACGTCATATTAAAGTTATCGTCACGTTTGCAGTTGAACGGAGTGCAGGTTTTGATGTTGGCAGAGCCTGACACCACCACAACTGCCGGGAAGGAGCCTGGGAGCTTGGACTATGCCTGGAAGCTTGGACTAACCCTCTGGCAGGAGGTTTTTTTCATCTGAGTGAGCACAGACTTGTATTAAAACAGCAAGTCCTGAAGGTGAAATTGAATCAGTGTGTTTTATTATCACCACCAAATGTGGGTTGAGCTTTTGGGTAAAAAGCAGCTGTGATTTCTTTTTTCTTCTAGTGTAACTGCAGCTATAGAAATCATTTTCACCAGCAGTCATCAGTCAAGGACTGTGTTTGTCTACGTCCCCAATGTAAAAACAGAAAGCTAGTTTTCTAGAGACCTAACCTGTGCTGCCAAACTAGTAACAGCACTTGTGGAGATGGGAAAGATCATTTGAATTGTAGCGCAAGTATGTTGATAGGATTTCTGTTAAAGTGTACGGCAAACTGAAAGGCTAACGACAGGGATATTGAAATCATCTAACTTCACCTTATTGATTGGAGCAGTCAGTTCTCACTTTCGGCAGCTGTTATTTCAGGGAGATAGCAAGAAATTGGTTAGCTTCCAAAAAATGTGCCAACAGTGCTGTGAGGGTAAGAAGGTACTGCAAAAACAAAAGGGCTGGTTCTGATATGTAGTGCTGTGGCGAGGGGGTACACTCCACCACAGCGGGGTACGTGGTGATTTAATACAGTCACATCTGTGTAAATGTGTTTTTTTTCCTGCAGACTGTGAGGGCCAGTGCACTATAAACATGCTACTAGACAATGAATTTTAAAAAAGGGGAGGGAGGGGGAAAAATTAAGTCTCATTAAAAATATCCTAAGGCAACATGTATCATTCCAGGCCTGTTTGTATGTATTTAGTTGCTGTGACAGATGATTCAACTTTTCTGGAGTTGAAGGTTTACTTTTGTTTGCTCCCAAAAGCCTTCAATGCTTTATCCGTCCTACTCTGATCTGATAACAGCACTGAAATGAATTTTAGGCAGGATTTTAGAAAGGCAGTTTTGCTTTTCTCCTTCACAGTTGGTTGTTAATTCTGAAGTCTAAGGTTGATTTAACTCTTAAGAGCTTACGAACTTCCTCCTTGAAACGCGCCTGGGTAGTCATATGCACAATATACAGTAGCATGCTTCATAATATGAGAAACTTTACATAAAATTTAGTAACTAACAGAGAAAATTGCAATTCTGCTCACTCCCCCACAGAGTTTTGCTTAGTATCGTTACTGCATAGGGCTAAATTACGGCTTGGTAATGGCCGTTTTCTGTTTTATATGAATTGTTGGTGAAGGTCTTTGGCACGTGTGAGGTCAAGTGCTTGCCTGATCTATTGACCTGTGTCAGGAGTGAAAAGGTACTGTTCCTGTAACGGTTTTGTTTTCACTCCTGGCAGAAGGCATTAATGTATTGTATTTGAGTACTCACTTTGGACAGGATATAAATGATGTGAAAGGGTAAGTACCAGGAATTTTTAGCTTTAATGGTCAAAATAATCTTACTACCTGCTGCATTAGGACAGTAGGCAATGTTTGGTTTCTTTTTTGGTACCAAAAAACTGAAAAGTTCTCTACTTAATCCCTCTAAGATAAAAACAATCTAAGCTTTTTAGTTTAGGAATAGCATGGTTTTGAAATGTGATGAGTTTGAGCATTCGTAGGGATGACAGCTAGAGGAAGATCGGTGAATTCTGGACTAGCTGGAGGCAACTAACGTGATATAGAGAGAGTTGTATGGAAATGGTGTGATAATTTTGTGTACTCCAGTTTTTGTAGCTGAGGAGATGTCCAGGAGGGTGTGGTACAGAACTGTGAATAAGAAGTTGAACACTAAGGACTGAGGTTATCCACAGCAATGGAGTGATCCAGGAGGCAGTGTGAAAAGGCCACGGATGCCCCTAGCAGGGAATATAGAGCCCATTAGAATATAGAACCCATTAGAATAAACTCGAATTTGAGCATCAGCTACATAAGAGCAATGTACATGGACATACAGTGCTTATATGCTATTATACTTTACTGCTATAAATGTACAGATAAGCATTGACTTAAAATCACATACTTCTGTCATGTCCAGAAGTATATGACTGTTCTTAACACTGTGATGAAACAGCCTTGAGTATGATCAAAAGTTTAATGTGGTACTTTATTTTTTCTTAATGCTCTTGACATCTAAACCGGGAGGATTATCACTCTTTGGTCACTTGTATTAGCATTAGATTCATTGAATTCTTCCGTCGGTGTACATGTGTGTAGCAGATGGTTTGTATGAGGTCACAGCACAAATGTTTCTAAGGGCCAGGATGAGCAGCTTGATGGCCAGATTGGAAATGCTGCTGTACTCCATGGATAGATTCATTTCAGGTCCAGTAAATGGTGAGTGGCAATTAACTGAAGGATCCCACGTCTTCAGGCACCAGGCAAAACCACTTTCTTCCTTAGGAGAATAAATACAGTGAAGAAACTGTAAAAGACCATGTGCTAGCAAGCCAGTGTGTTTCAGAAATGCCAGTGTAATTTTTTTTTTCCCCTCTGTCAGATGTCGTGTCTGGCAGCCTCCTGGATGTTTCATAACCACAGCATTAGGTAGTGTTACTTGGTTTAGAGAAAGGCCTATTACATTTATGGGGGGTGGGGAAAATAGGAGTTTGGGACTAGTTATCAGGAAAACAAAAAGCTCAGAACTAATGTGACTGAGAGGGACAATCATGTTGGGAAAGTGTCTGTAGTGTACTGGCTGTTGAGGCTGTTAAACTGCGCTGGTGCCTCGGGTTTCTTTGCATTCCTCAGTTTTATTGGCTGCATTGGGACATTTTTGAGTCTGTGGTCTTGAATTAATTATATAACTTTTTTTTTTCTTCTTTCTCCTGGTTGCTAGCGCTCTAGGGCAGAAAGGAGGTTGTCTCTCTTTGCTAATTGCTCTTTATAGGCTGACAAACGTTGGATTTCTCAGTTTGACCACCTGAAAATGTGGAGCTTTACAATACTTGCTTTGGGAATAAACACAGCTTCCCTAATCTCTACGTACTTCCGGTGTCAAGGGTCGTAAAATAACTTCTTATGTAGTTGAGTCTCTTCTAGATGAAAAGCTTTGTAATTGAAAGTAATGGGATAAGAGGAAAAAGTATGAATCTTTCTAGGGTGACCTTTACGGTGGGTTTCAGTGAGCTTTGTATTTTGAGAAATCTAGACTCGATTTTAAGTGGCAAATGAGAGAATCTGACAAACTGTCTTAAAGATGATGTGCTTTCAAGCAGCCTGTAGAAATGCATACTTATCACTTCTCCTAATATGCATTCTGGTGACACAATACTGTAAAGAAAAGGAGACTGTGTTATTTTTTCCGAGAGAACAGACTGGATTTATGTTTTAAATGCTGAACTTGGCACAACCTTGAGTGCGGGGAACATCTGACACTCATGTATGTACAAATGATTTTATTCTATTAGTAACTTTTTCATTGTGCCAGTTGATCGGTTATCTAACATTCAGTGGGAGGTGGATGCACCCATTTGAAAGTAAAATTTGTGTTTCATTTTAATAATAGTTTTCTGGGGTTTATAGTGAAATTGTTTTCTTGGCCATGGTGGGGCTGTATTGGTATAATCGATCAAAGCATTTGAGTGTTAATCTCTTCATTTACTTCCGTAAACAAAGTGGGAAAACAAGATGGGAAGGAACCAGACACGGTTGTTGTTAAAATGGGTTCGTCAGGATGGGTCTCACATTGTGTCCGTCTCTTACTCAGTGTGCATCACGCTATCCTTTGAGTGTAACTGAAATTGCAGTGACATGAAGTAGTGAAAGAGGAGACCTGCTAGAGCAGTTGTTCCGTCACATTAAACATCGACTGTAACACAAACCACAGTCAGATTGCTTGCATTAATATACATCATTATTTTTGGTAATGTGTGGCCTCAGGATAGTCCCAGCCATTCTTTATTTTCATAGATTTTAATTCAGACTTAGTTTCTGTCTTTTTTTGCTTGGCTCAAAAGCAGGTTTGCAGGTTTGCTCTTTAAGAATGAAATGCAGAACCCCTTAAAAATGGACCTGGGAAAAAAAGAGAGAGGATACTAGACTATGTGAGGGAATGCCTTGTGGTTAATAGCTTTCGTAAAGTACAGACTGTAACGTCAGCCTTCGAGCAATCAGAAATGTGGTCTTTGTACCATTATTCAGCTGGCCATGGAAGGGTGTAAGGGCAGCAGCGGAATCTGCAGTGGAGGTAGATGGGGGTTTCTCTCTAGGTTGACGTGATCGTTGTTCTTGCAGTAGGTTTGGAGAGATGGAAGAGCGGAGGCTTCCTGCAGTGCTGCGGAGGCTTTGGGAGGTTGCAGGGCGCCGTAACTGTAACAGTGCCTTTCCTTGTAGTGTTTGGGGAAGGAATCGGGAAGGGCTGTGCTGGCACTTGTGAGGATTTTTTTGGGAAGTGAAGGTGGTGGCTAGGGTTGTAATGATGCACGTGGTTTTAAACACGCACTATGCAAGCCCAGTTCAGGATCCAAGGATGATGCCCTGACAAGAATTGGATCCTTTCTTATTTCCCATCAGCACTGTTGCCTCTGGAGCTGCTGGTGTGCCAGTCTCAACTCTTTAACGGAGCATATAACACCAAGCTGTAGCTATGTCTCTTCTCCCTCGTTTTTTTCTATTACAGTGTTTCTATCTCACAAATATGGTCGAAGGACATGTTTGTTTGCAAGCTGATACAAGGGTGGAAAGCATGATGTAAATATTCATTATTTGTTACCAGATTTGACTTCTGGAGCATGTAATTGCTATTTGAAGTTTCAGCTTCATAGTTTGTATTAATTTGGCATCTTTAATGGTCTTTTAACTGGCTTTGATTGTGCTTTGCAGATGACAGACTTCTAGTTAGTGTGTACAAAAGTATTTTAAACACTGGCTTTGTGTAAGTGTTGCTAACCACTAATTTTTAAACATAGTTTAACAAAGGAGTTCACATTACTATAAACTGATAAAGCGTTTGGTAATCATTTTGAAATTAGCCCATGAATGTACTTTTAGGTGTTCTGTGATAGTAGCTGAGACTATTAACTTGATCGATAACATTAATTTTGTGATCTATATCTGATCCTCATGACTTTGCAGATTGACTATTAACCTGTCACCACTTCCAGCTCTATTCTAACAGCTACAAATGTTAAATTTGGGCAGATACCTTCAGCTCTCACGAGGCCTGCTTTTCAGTAGGTGGTCAAAACCTGAGGCATTTTTGGTTGCTGTTGGCCAATTTAAAGATATGTACAGGAGAGAGAAACTATTCTCAGAACACATTTGTGTGGTGTTTTGGGGCTTATTTGTTAACTTTGCGGTTTGGAGAAAAGTACCTAGTTTGAATTTGACTGCCGATTCCAGAAGTTCTCAGAAGATATTAAGGAAAGTATTTTTCTTAAATATGGTCATATCATGTCTTTATGGAGGAAAGTTCCATCTTTAGCAGACTTGCTGGATATATTTTATCACATACTAGGTATCTGAAGGCCCAATTCCCTTGTTGCAATTTTCGCTCAGTTCAAACAAACGTATTCTACTTTGTAAAAAGCTAGTGGTCACTGTAGATCCCAAAAGCCTTCTAATGTTTCTTTTGTGGGTAAGGAGGATGTGCATATAATCTCATTCAGCCTCACAGATTGTAAAAGGATTGTGCATATGCAAGCGTGGAGCGGGAGAAGGTCTTACTTGGCTTTCTTCAGCTTTTTATTATGGCAGTGCTTTCTTGGCTGATTAGTGTGACTTGCAGTTGGCTTTTCTTGGCTGTGTCACTTTCTATACAGCAAAACTAAGTATAATGTCTCGGTGAGATAATCGCGTAATTAGAATAATTTGGGTCAAAAGAGACGTCCAGAGATCATCTAATACAACCTCCTGGTAAAAGCATTGTCAATTAGACCAAGTCGAGCCTGTCTGTCTCCAAGAGTGGACATCCCACAACCTTTCTGAAGTGACCTTTGATTAGTAATCCTTTTTGCTGTGGCTTTATGACTTCAGTATAGCATTAGTTTCCCTATGAATTATATACTGTGTGACACTTACCAGTTTATTCTGTCTGTCCCTGTCTGTCCTTTTGCCATGGCAAATACTTTCTTTTTTTGTTTTTGGCAGCTTATGTAATTGTTGCTTTACGGCTGAGTCCAGAGCACAAGCTCCTGAAGATTTTAAATGGGACTGTAAGAGATTATGATGGATCCCAAATCATATCTTACCTCTTAGATGCCTGCAAGACTGACAACTTGAATCTTGCATGTTGGAGGAGAGTTGCACTGCAGAGGCAATGTGTTTCGATTGCAACTCTGCACATGAATTGATGAGCTTGAGTTTGTTGTTAGCCCTGACTGTGTCAGGAGAAGATGGCTGTACACGTGGCTAATATAATACTGAATTCAATTTGCAAATGCAAAGACAAGAAAACCTTCCCAGTTAGGGGACATTGTGACATTGAAACTTGATATGGGGAGGACAAGGTCTAATAGCTGAATGAACTAAACCCACTTTAGTAAGACATTCCCCTTTTGAGCTCATCCCCTTGTGAGAGCAGTATATAATTATAGTGAGCACAATATAAATGTACTGAGGGACAATTTGAAGAGTGGGGACCATGTGAGTAAACAAGCAGACGAGGAAGGGGGGGTGCAGACAAATGCAGTGACATACTTGTTCAGCATCATCGAGCAGTTAATTTCAGAGCTGGGAACAAAATGAGCTCCAGGCCAGAACCTGATTCAGCTGTCTCCCAGGGATTTTGAGATCCTGAAGTGAAAAAAACTTCAGGAAAGAGTGAATGCTAAAAGTACTAGATTGTAATCTAGTACTAGTTGTCCTAAATTACAACCAAATGTAAAGCAATCTGAGCTGCCAGTGAACTGCAGTGAAGGTTAATTCATTCAAATAATGTCTTCCTAGAATGCTTTTTTCAAACCAAGCTCTTAGCCAGAAAGTAAAAGCAGAAAAAATTTAAATTTCAGAATGCTTTAATTGAATAAATTAAAATGAATGATTGAATTGAATACTTTGTCAAAACATGCAATTTGTCCCTAATACTAGTTACAGTATTGGAGAGAGTAAAATGTAAAACTCTAATCCCGTAAGCTTACAAAGTAACTGCACTATGATACCTGTTTTTAAAAGCACTAATCCTTTGGCAAAGAAAATCGGAATGGTTGAAGGTGCTGTTGATCTTGGCATACCAAATAGAGGTCTAACTCTTTTACTGTTTTAAGTCTAAATATTTACCTTTTACAACTTGGAAAAAAAATCGGTTCATTTCTCAGAATTTAATACTGTGTAAAAATGTGTGCCTTTTCTTTTTAAAGAGCCCGATGCATTTTTTTTTTTTGGTCCTCAAAAGTGTTTTTTCATGAAAGTATGCGAGCTCAGTACACTGTTTAGAGTTAAATAGCAGCTGGTAGAGTTATGGCCACACCTGAGCTGGGTTTGTGGGTTATCTCTTCCAGCTGCTTGGTACCATTCCACCCTTTCTCTGATCTCAAGGTGTGCTAACACAACCATGCATGCAGTTGTTCTTTAGCCTTTGCCTGGGCTAAAATAGGCACTGCAGAGTGTTTCCGAGAGTACTTCAGGTTGTGAGGGGTCTTGGGTTGTCATGCCGTAGGAAGTTCCCCACTCCCTGGTTACAGCAGGACCGCCATCAAGGTTAGTTCCAAGCTAGAGCTAAGGAAATCTTGAATCTTCACAAATTACAGATTTTGAGAAGGAAGACTAAGGAGCGATGCTGCGTTGGTGAATCTAAGGGTGGTAAGCCTCTAAAGAGGTGAAGTAGGGAAGAGCAGGAGCAGTGACACGCTGCTGCCCAGTTCCTACTTTGGCTGCCTTGCAGGCACAACAGCCTGCCTGCCCACGGCTCGGAGTGGGCTGAAGTGACCTTGTTGCCAGTTGACTTTTTATTTTTACTGGGCAGTTTCAGGAATGGGATAGCCGAATGCCTGACTTCCTGTGACTTATGACTGTATTTGAGCAAATATTTAAGTGTATTTCAGTATAAGAGCTTGTAAAGTTAGTGGATGTGGTGTGTGACAAGCACAGATGTTGCTCTGCCAGAGTTTTTTCTGAGCACATCGGAAGGACTCTCCAGCGTAAATCCCCCCGTCAGTAAGCAGGCAGGAGATCAGAGGGCCTTTTCTGATGGGGTCTTTTGTACTGTTATTTTTTTCCTGTAACTGTCTGCCTGTTTTCCAGCGCTTCAGGAACAAGGCTTATTTTGTTGCTGTGTTTTTAAACCCCAGCCGTTTGTCTCCAAATTTGTTTTTGGAAAATAGACTACAGATGGGTGAGCATGAAGAGCAAGATTGCATAAGCCCTGTTTTCCAAGGAAATCAGGCTTAAATAGCAAGTCTTTCAAATGAAGTGATGCAGTGCTTTTTACTGAAAGCCGGCAGGCTCATCTCCGGCTCTAGTTAGGGAGCTATTCAACTTGGGGATAAAGTTTGGTTGTCCAAAATCAATGAAAACTTTCTGAAACTCCTTAAGAACAGCACAGGTGGGTTTTGTTTTCTTTTGTGTTTAATGTTCTGGCAATGTGGAGAACTGAGAAACATTCTGGGTACAAAGAAACCAAAATTTACAGATTGTGATAATCTTTAGCAATCTCCATGTTTCGTCTTCCAGTTTTCTTCTGTAAAAGACACAAAGCAACTAGCCAAGTTTTATGACTGAATACTAAATTTCAGCTTTTTGCCCTTTTTTCAGGTGCTGTTTGGAACTGGGGAGTGACAAAGAATCAAATCTAGAGAGATTCATAACATTTCTGGGTCTTAGATTTGTAATACATTCTTTTGGTTATATCAGTCAGCTCTTGCTTCCACAGCAAAAGACGTGCGTGCTCTGTAATTAAAAAGTTTGTGCTGAAGAGTCTTGCTGTGCTTGAAGACTGAGCCAGTGTGAAAGATTGCAGGTGTCCTTATAATACTGGTTAGGGTTGTGGGTTTTTTTCTAATGACTGACAAGAGTGGCCCTCTGGCTATAGTGTAAATCACAACTGTTGCTTGTTAGTGCCTCTGAAAGAAAGATGTTTGACCTGCCTACAGGAATGTGGCTTCTCCCCTTCAATTTGCCCTGTTATCTTGTGACTGGTTGCTTTCCTCTTATATCCAGAGGGTACAGACAAGTCATAAAGGTAAAAAATGATAAAAAGTATAGAGTTGTGGTTTGTTAGAAGGTTTTGTTTGGGTTTTTTAGGAACATAATGATGAAAAAAGGCTCACAGGGTGTTATCTGTCTTCGCGTTGTTCCCAATGCTAAAACCTGTGACCTGTGAAGAACAGAACCTGTTGTCTTTGCTTATAAAGTGGAAAAGATCTGAAATGTTGAATGGCTGAAAAGTTAAGTAGATATTGTTATGATGAAATCTGCCTCGTATTTTGAGTTGGAAAAATGAGCATGAGAAAGTTGTTCTGTAAGGCTTATTTAAAAAAAATGCTGAAAGGGATGCAGATGGATAATGAACCATGACAATGAAGATCAGTTGATCTCAAGAATTTGAGATTTCAGTGGAATAAATTTCTACAGTGAAGAATAAATGTGAGGTTTTATATTTATTCTGCATCTTCTTTAACTTTCCCAGCAGTAGTTACTAAAAAGTCTGTCATTCCTTCTGTCTAGAAACTTTCCACTTTCTATTTTTCACTCTGATCAAAGTGTCAACAACAGAAAAAAAAATCTTTCTTTGTCTCACGAAAGACTTTTCCTAATTTTGTAGCTTTAGAAGGGGTCAGCTGGCCTGGCCTGCACCATTCAGGATTTCTTGTAGCAGATACCTGCTTCAAATCCAGTAGTGGTAGACAGTCTTAAAAGAAAACTGAAGAGGAATTGCTGTATTATTGTTGCAGGCTGTGAATGTCTTGGCACTGTCAGAACAGCTAGAAAAAGCCCTTCTGTTGGATTCACCTGCGTGCCAGGCAAGGAGAGCTGTAAGATGGTCTGGCCACAGCAGTTCAGCTCCACAACTGGGGCAAGAACTGAGGGAATGGTGGAGCCGAGTCCAGTCGTGTCTTGCTCATTAGGGTTCTGTCTACTGGAGACCAACAGACTAAATGACACCTGAAAATGAACTAAGCAGTGCTGTTTGGGATGTGCTTTGAAAATGACTGCCCAGAAAGCGTACTTGCTTACTTAAAATAGATGTCAGTATAGCTGCTTAACTAGTTGCTGTTAAATCTGAGAGCAAGGGGCCAGTCCGATCTCTACCTGCTTGGTTGTAATGCTTGACTTGAGGGTCAGCTACCTGTAGAGTTTTTTCCTACCTCCGTTCCCCAAGCGAATGGAGGAGATCGGTCATTGGTGAGAACATCTAAAGTGTGATGGTTTACTGGTTATGATTTTGAGACTGCTAGTTGATACTTGGTGGCTATTACGTGGTCGGTGCAATTTTAGGTCAAAATGCCTCTCCTGATTGTGGAACTTGATCTGTGATACTGGTGCCAGCTATGGCTGTTGCTCTATTAGATTTCAGCATTGTGAAGAAACGCGATCCAATCTGATATCCGACGGTGTCATAAGGAAGAGAAGCCTCATTCACATGAATTTTTCAGGCCTAGTACAGATCTGGAAACTGGGGTGGGGGATAGGAAAAAAAGCTAAGGAGACTTATTTATTGATTATCAACTCCAGGCAGTGTAATGTGATTTTTGCTGGTGGTGATTTTTTTGTGTGTGTGGTTTTTTTTCTTTTCAGCATGTTTGAATTGACCATGTTTCCACTCTTCCTCAGATTTCAACTTTGTATGTGGCAGTGGAGGTGTTTGATAGTGACAAAGAGTGGACTGTGTGGATCTCTCCAGCTTTCAGCTAGCTTTCAGGCCAGTGGTTTTCTGTTTAAAATTTGAAAGTGCTATCACTCCAGACCTTAGGGTGAGAACGAAGCATTCGGCATCTCAGATTAGAAGTTTTTAGAATAAAGCTCGTCAATTATTCATCATGACACTTGTACCGTGTCTTCTGTAGTGTAGCCTCGGGCTTGTAGGCAAGGCTGCAATATAAATGATGTTAATATACTTCTTCTCCAGATTGATAGGTTTGCTGACAGTCTGGCACGCGGAGAGCTGCCATGCTGTGTTTGCAAGTGTAAGCATGCAAGTTTAGGCAAGATATTACCCGTGCATGCAATGATCTCTTTAATATGGGGCCGCTTAGATGAGCTCTTTACTGTGGTGGAGCTGCGTAATGTTGGGAGCAGGCTTTGCTGTTAAGAGAGGCTGGATTTAGTGGGACTTAGTTACTTTAATCTGCTACAGTCTGACTGTATGCTTCAGCAGATTTTGGGAAGGGTGTGAATGATTAGCAGCTTCGCAGATTTCTCCCAGTAGTTGAAATGATAGTTAATTAAATGTTTCAGCTTTAAAAGCACTTGAGTAGTATCCAGTGCAAACACCAAATAATAATGTTGGGCCTCTGCTACAACAACCGACTGCCAACAATGCAAAACAAAAATCCTTACCCCAAAGGACTTGACTTCTTGTACTCTTGGAATTACCTTGAATAATAGTGGAAATTAGATCACAGTGAAATACTGTTTCCTTTCTTTGCCACTAGTATGCTTTTCAGCATTGCTTCTTTGCTGAGATGTGTCACTTAATACCATCATTAAATTAATACCTCTGAATAATTTAAATAGAATGCTGAGAATCCCAGCAGGACAGTCCAGTGCTTGGCCAGAGTGGGACCTGACTGCCTGCAGCTGGTTGTGGTAGCTTGGCACTTTTAAAGGGGAGGTAAGGTCCTAACTGGGCACCTTACTTTTCTGATCCACACAGAGGAACATGTCTCTTGTGACAAGTAAACTGTATTTTTAGGGCACAATATTTGGATAGTAAAAATTGGAGTTGATGGTCTGTCATCTCCTTGTTATTTCTTTTGATGCCTCTTCAGACCTTTGTTACTTATTAGACATAGTAGCGGACATAGCTACTTTATGTCAGGCTTCTTCCCCCCTTCCTTTTTCGTGAGATGAGAAAACTCTAATTTCTCAGGATAAAAGTAGATATATTAAAGTAGTATAAAAGTAGATATTTTCCTGGATAAAAGTAATATAATAGTCTTTACTGCACCACTACTCTCGCTTTTTCCTCAACAGTTAATTAAATCTTACAAAGTAACCTTGTTCTCCAGAGGTTGACCCTTTTCATATAGAACATGGTGGATTGGAAACTGGATAATGTATTTGGTAGATGCCCACAGAATCTGCCTTTAGCTACTGATTTGAAGGATCTGCAAATACAAACTGAGATTTTTAAAAAAAAAGTTAAGAAAGGAAAAGAGCATTTCTGCTTTTTCCACTTTGTAGAAATGTCTGCAGTGGCAATCTTGCCTCTTATATGGTTACATTTATTATTTTTTAAACATACCACCACACAATCTGGGATAAGTTTTCCTCCTTCAAGGCAGGCATTTCTGGAGAGATGGGGAGGGTTGCCCCCTCTCCCCCAGTGTGAAAATATTTTCTGTTTGGAAACATAATTTTCTTCTGTCGTTTTGACCTGACTTCCTTTCACATGTCTGCAGTGACCATGCATAGTAGTTTTGCCTCATCTCATACAATAATCCCAAAATTTTGATGGGAAAGCATTACAGTTTCTCTACATGGTCTTCGTTATTTTGGTATTTGTTTTATTTATGGGTTTTTGTAATGAAAAGGTGTTGCATACCTTTGCCTGTAAGCAAATTCTGCAGCAGTGGTTATGGACTGTATCAGTTGTGTGTTGAATGCAGTTATTTTTAGCCCTGTCCGTTTCCAGGAATGCGTGTCAACCGCTACACAAAATGAGTGAAACACTGATAATGCGTGTATGACTTGGGTTTCTGAAACTTAAAAACATGTGACTCTCCCCCCCTTCGCCCCGATGTCATTGCAAACCAGTGCGCATCCACTGAAGCGCAGTGGGATTGCGCAGGAGAACCAGGCCTCTTGATTGACATTACCCAGTGACTAGGCTTCACTTCATCTTCCAGTGTTCTCCAAACTTCTCATTGGAAACCCCTAGCAATGTATTTTCAGGAGGAAAAAGAAAGGTGTTATGGTGTTACGCTTCCAGTGAACATGTTTAGCCAGTTTTCTGTGTGTGTGTATAATTTTGTCCTTCCACTCAGTTAGGAGGTAGACCCTTCTTGACCCATATGTGCGTGTGTAAGTGGATGCTTTTATGAATGTTTTCCGCATCAGGTGGCATTTGCAGCTTTCGCACCAGACAGCCGAAGTTTTATGGCCTTCAGTTCTATGTCACTTTTGTTTAATAACCTTAATTGATTTTTGCAAAGTGTTCATGGCTGACTGACTCCCTCAATTTCTCTGGAGTGGTACAGAGCACGGGATTATCCGTGTGTAACACAGTGGAGCCTGGTACTTGGGTGAACAAGTGTTCCCCCTGTCCTTCTGCTTTGTTGGCACAGAGACGGCTGTGTCCGTATGGACCCAAGGACTCCGTGCTCGCCGCAGAAGCCTGCTCGGGAGGCGGAGCTGGCTCCTGGAGCCAAATGTATGTGAGCGTGCAACTTGTTTCTCTTTTTCTTTCCAGCCATGTCTCAAGCTGTGCAGACAAATGGGACGCAACCTTTAAGCAAAACATGGGAGCTCAGTTTGTACGAATTGCAAAGAACGCCTCAGGTAATGCATGTTAAAGAGCTGGCCTTTATGGCAGGGCTTTTTTTAATACTTTTTAGTATATGAAGCTTGGTGTTTCAGATTTTCTTTTTCCTTTAGGAGTGGTAGCTGCCCATTCTAAATGATAGAATATTTTAAAAAAATCCTTCCAAAACAAAACCTCTCTCATATTTAAAAAAAAATAAAACTTTGATCTCTATTTCTTTTTTCCTTTCTTTAACAGCATGGCTGCGTGTGCTTGATGTGGTTGTGTATGTGTCTTGGTTTGTCTTTTTACTGTGTTTCTCTTTAAAAGAATAGTAAACCACACAATCTCTGTGAGGAAGTTACTCAATTCCATTAAAGAACTTTTACTTTATTTTATGCTAGGAAGCAATCACTGATGGCTTGGAAATAGTGGTGTCACCCAGGAGCCTGCACAGTGAATTGATGTGTCCCATCTGTTTGGATATGTTAAAAAACACCATGACCACAAAAGAATGTTTGCATCGCTTCTGTGCTGACTGTATCATCACAGCCCTCAGGAGTGGGTATGTAAATATTATCACAGGGAAAAGGGATTTCATGTTGGATGAAAGTGTGATCAAGGAAATCCTTTGAGTCCTGTGTTGATGTGGAACAGTTAGTGCCTGTGCACTGCACGTTTCTGAATGTGTAGCACACCTTTTGTATTTCATGCTCGTGTGTTCAGCCAGCTGTGGTGGAGCAGACTCGTCCTTCTCTTTGTTTGAAACATCATCCCATAACTTTATTGCGAGCACTTGAAAACCCCTTTTCTCTTCTTTTTAGTAACAGCAAAACAAAACTATACTACATTGCTTACAAAAATGAGTCTCCATTCCCTTATTCTTCCTTTTCCTAATAATAAATTGCAAATTGTATGGCCTTTCAGCAGTAGTCTTCCTTCCAGGCTTCACTACTGAAACAACGAACGCTAAAGTACAAATAATTTTTCTTGTATTCTTCAATTGCAAGTTCATGTTTTCCCAACAGCAGTAGAATTCGGAGGTAACCAACAGCGATTAAGTCAATGATGTGAGTATTTCTGATAATGGTGATTACCTATGTTCAGAGGTCACGCTTCGTTTGATGTGCCTGTGTAAATTCTGATGAGCAGTTAGCAAAAATACATTAGAGGGAAACAAGAAAACCATCAGGAGTAAAGACACCAGTGTTTCAGCTATTGAGGCCTCTTCCTTTTATAGGAAAAAAATTGTGTTAACCTAGTTAAATGAGAACAGAATGGTAGGAAGGACAAGGCTGTTTCAGTTTTCTTAGTAATTAGTGCTTGTACTATGGAATAGGTTCCTTAATCTTTGTTTTGTCCTGTGAGTGCTAGAAAGACTATGCCTTAATATAATTCCCACTAGACATCCATTTTTTTTTCTAGGTGAAAATTTGGCCAGAGAGTTAAGGGATGAACCGGTTTGTGGAGTGGCACTTTTGAACTCTTCAGTCTAAATACAATTTGCTTAAACATACTTAAAGAAAAAAAGAAAAAAAAAAAGCAGCAGGGAACGGTATATTTGGGGTTTTTGTTTACATATCTGGAACTACCTGATCTGTCAAAAGATAGAAGCCCCATTCTAGATTTGCTATAAATATTGAGTCTTAGTGAGCACTTTGACTAAGAATTGCAGCATTAGGGCAGACTTTTGCTATTGCCATAGAGTTAGCATTGTTTTCTCCCTTCTTGTTCACGTCCAGCAACAAAGAATGTCCCACGTGTCGTAAAAAGCTAGTTTCAAAAAGGTCACTGAGACCGGATCCCAATTTTGATGCTCTCATCAGTAAAATTTATCCAAGCCGGGATGAATATGAAGCTCATCAGGAGAGAGTGCTAGCAAGAATCAGCAAGCACAATAACCAGCAAGCTTTAAGTCACAGCATTGAGGAAGGATTAAAGATTCAGGCTATGAACAGGTATGTAATCCACGTAATTTGTCCACATGTAACCTTGCTTGCCTTAACAGTAAAAACACACTGTCTGTCCTTGCTCGCTGTGTAGCTTGAGATTCCTCTTCTCTCCTCTGAAGTCTGCCAAAATAATTTTTAACCTTTGGCAAAATAACTTTTAACGTTTCGTCTGCTAATAGAAACCTTTGTATCACTCCCTGCAACGTTTGAGGCAGCCTAATGTGGACTGCAGCAGATTTAAGTTTATCTTTGCCGAATTATGGCTATCCTGTCTTAGATAATAAACTGTGAAACAGTGACTCCTGTACCAACATATTACTGTTACATGCAAATAAATGCACATAATGCCAGAACTTAGGTTTTAATTGTGACTTAATTCACAAGGCTGGACTATACGATGCTTACACGGTAGTGAAATTCTGGGTGTGCATTTAAACCTTAGGGGGCCAGCTGGGAGAGAGGCTCCAGACGTTATGTTGTGGGGAAGCATGGTGTGATTTATATTTTTATTCACGTGTGGATTCATATTTAGATGAAAATGATGGTCTGAAATAAAAAGATAACTCTTATTAAGTTGAAAATGATCTTAAAACATGTCTAAAAGGTGTTGGAGGCACAGGAAAAAATGCATAGTCTTAGGTCTATAAGTACCTTTTTATAAGAAAGAATGAATTTTTTTTTTAAAAGCTTTAAATATCTTTTAAATATAAACGTTTAGCGCAGTGTGTGCGTATGTCTAACTTCTGGCATGACAGAGATGGGGAGAGGGAGGAGTTGTACAAGCATTGCAGGCCTGTACATTGGGTGAATTCTGAATGTGGATTAGCATTTATTTCTGCCTGTTTCTGATCAGGCTACAGAGGGGCAAGAAACAACAGATTGAGAATGGCAGTGGAGCAGAAGATAACGGTGACAGTTCACACTGTAGCAATGCCTCAACACACAGCAATCAAGAAGCAGGGCCTAGTAATAAGAGGACCAAGACATCGGATGATTCTGGGCTGGAACTGGACAATAACAACACAACTGTGGCAATAGACCCTGTGATGGATGGTGCTAGTGAAATAGAATTAGTCTTCAGGCCTCATCCGACCCTCATGGAGAACGATGACAGCGCACAGACAAGGTAAATGTCTTCTATTCCTCTTCATGTATTCTGCTGTTATTTTTTGGTGCTTTTGTTTCCTGTCACTTCTGGGGGCTTTTTAAAAGCAATTTACTTCAGTCATAGCACATCCCGTTCAACCATACGCGCTCTTTCCCTCTTCCCCTTGCAAGTGAGGTAGATGGTACTGCTCAGCTAGTGTCAAAAACACAGTAACAAGCTGTTTGAAGCCTCTGATCACAAATAAAGATGTTTTTAAGCATTTCTAGCATTGCAGTTCACAGTAGGTACTAGGATGATAGTATACTATCAATCCGCCCCTTTATACCTATTATAAGATTCTTTGGGAATAAAAACCCTTGCTTAAGTGTCAGCAGTTTTCGGAGCAGTGTTGTGTCAGTGGGATTTGTAGGCGGGAAGTTTTTCCTGGCATTTTTGTCATGATCCAGTCCAAGCACAGACTGCAGATTTTGGATGACAGCAATGAGCAGTCTCGTGGAGTTTCCTCAGATCTCTCCCTGGCTTTCTCTCCTGATGAGCCATCTCTCTGCAGTGCCTATAAATATATTATAAGCTTCAGCCAGCTTTTCTTTTTGGTTTGGAATTGCAAGGGAGTTCTGGGAGTTGTTCTGAAAGGCAAAGAGAAAGCTAAGCTTCTGGGAGAGGCCTCTGCAGCATTTGTGTCGGCCCTTAATTCTTGCATGAAGAATTAAAAGTGAGAACAGATAGTGAGACGATAAGGAAGAGTAACTTTAACAAGGCGCAGTGTTGCGTGTATAGCTCTCTCACCTTACGGCTTTCTGTCCAGGCGCTTCAGCCTGTATCTATGCTTGGAAGATTTCAGCAGTTGTGAGTAATTCTCAACACCCCATGACAACCTGTTATCAGGTTTTTCATATCGAGCAGATGACAGGGCATACAAAGAGCAGGAGGGCCTGTAGGAGAAGTGTAAAAAAGATCTAAGGACACTTTGGAACAATATAATTTGGTAAGCGGCTTGCACATCTTGGGTGAAAGCGATTACTGTTCTTGTTTGTGAACTGTCTTTAAAGGCCTTTTCACACTTGATGTTTAATATTTGGGGGTGTTCCAGATGCCTTTCTCCCATACCTGCAACTCAAATGGCTTTGGTTGTCTTTGTGGTTGTTGTTGCAGGTACATCAAGACCTCAGGCAATGCCACCGTTGATCACTTGTCCAAGTACCTAGCTGTGAGATTGGCTTTGGAGGAGCTTCGTAGCAAAGGAGAATCAAACCAGATGAACCTTGACACGGCCAGTGAGAAGCAGTATACTATTTACATTGCTACTGCCAACGGGCAGTTCACTGTAAGTAGGGCTTCTGTCTAAGAGTAAAACTGATCATCAGTATGTCCTCAATACAGATTTGATTAAAATCCACTCAGCTGGAGTTTTCCTGAGTTGGCTGGGGGATAAAATTCATAGCGCCAGGTTGCTTACTTAGAAGCAGATCAGTTGCTTTTTAGGAAAAGGTATACAGCAAAAGCTTGGCTAGTAGAAAAGGAGGCATATAAATTACCTGGGAAAAATCCAATGATGCCAGCAGCTACTATCTGACTTACACCATTACTTTCCAGCTAAAATTGAAAAGGAAAAATATTACTTCATCTGAGAATCTTGTTAGAAGAGCAAATAGCTCCAGCACCAGGAAGCGTCTGTTGTAAGGTGGTGTTTCTGTCCTTCCACGTAGGCTTCCACTATTCCACCCCAGAAGAGCTGTGCCTGCACTTAGGGAAGAATCCCTCCTGGCGGTTGCTGACTTCAGAGTACGCAGATACAACAAGACGGCAATGCCACAGTCAGACTTGAAACCTGAGCCTTGCCTTACGCTTGGGCATTTATCTGAATAAAATAAGTCTTGTGGTTAAGAGATAGGCAGATGCTCTGCAATAAGAATCTGTTTCAAACAGCTTTCGAGCATGACTACAGATTGTCCCTTAGATAAAAGCAGAGGTGCTTTTGGTGTAAATACACATCTACTGCTCCCTCTGTTTGCAGAGAGAGGAAAGAGGAAAACTCAAGTTGACTTTATTTACAACTACATTCACTTTGCAAAAGTGTTTTTCGGTGCTGTTTTAGTGAGATCAGCAGGAGCTCCGAATCGCTTGCATTGCTGCTTTTTGACACAGAGTGGCTAGCTAATAGCTTGTGCCACATTATCAGTGACTTCCAACTCAGCACATTCCTCTGATTTAGGTAGTTGTCTGCTGGTACAGTACTACCTGTGCAAGCCATCAGCTTTATTTCATTTCTGGTTTGGTCTTCTCTTCTAGGTATTAAATGGGTCATTTTCCTTGGAACTGGTCAGTGAGAAGTACTGGAAAGTGAACAAACCCATGGAACTGTACTATGCACCAACAAAGGAACATAAATAAGCTGTGCTGGAAAACTGAGACGGGACTAATTCTTTTTATAGCTATGACTTCTTTAATATTAAAAGAAGGCACCACCATTATCTTCATGGACAATACATGTGATGCCTTCAGGCTCTCTCAGTGTACTTATTAATATGATTAGACAGTATTCTGGGTTGTATTTAATTTAGTCTTTGGTTTGGGTTTTTGGTTTTTCCCTAGGAGACTAAACGACCTTCTCCAGTGCATTCCAGTGTTTGACATGCTTTTTTGTTCCTAATGCATGATAACTGAACGAGTGTTCCGCTTTGGAATGTCTTAATTTTGTCCAGGTAAATCTGGATTTCTAATACATTTGACACGGTTATTGTAGCCTCTGTGAAGTATTGAGCATTGGATGGCTAAGTAAGTCTATTCAATAGTAACATATGCCAAGGAATGTGTTAAATGTTGTAATTTGCTAACGGTTATCCATATAAAAGATTGGTAGAGAATTCATTTCTGATAGTCTTGCAGCTAGAGGTCTCTGATTCCCTAGAAAAGATTTATTCATCATTTTTTTGTGAACAAGTAAGAGCTGTAGTGAGAAAACTGACACTTTAAAACTTTGCTGTTTACTGGGCTTAATACTTCAGTGCAAGGTGATTCATGAGATTGGTTTGCTTTTTAACGAATATTTCAGTCAAGAAAAAAACCAAACACAAACCCGTAACTCCTTCCTGCATAGAACATTCCAGACTTGATGCACGCTGCAACTTCCCTTCTGGCCCCTATGGCAGCGTTACCGTGTCCTCACAACCTTAATTGAACAAAATCTTCTGGAATTTTTACAGCCCCACTCTGTTCCCTGTAGTAACAGATTTTTGTTGTGAATGTATTAGAATGTTCTGTAAAGAACTGTCTTGAAAACTTTTTTTTTTTAAAAGCAAATCCCTGAAATTCCAGTACATGGACATAATGCAGCATCAAAATGCTTTGCTTTATGGAATTCATGCCACCCCAGCTGTGAGCTTATCAGGGCTTCAGATTGAGCAGGGAGGACTTCAACCGTAAGCTGCTCAAAGATTGTATTACTTTTTTCTTTTTTTTGCCATAGCTTTAACATGTGGTTTAGCACTTTGGAAGACAATTTTAGTACTTGACAAAGTTTACCATTTAGTGTCTTAAATTTAGGTTCAAGTTTTAAAACTTGGCAGTAGGCTGTTGCATAGTGTCCAGTAGCTGCTGTTCATTTGCATGTTAAAACTCCTCTTCCCTCGCACAGGGAATTGCTGTCACTTAACGGGGGGTTGCTTTACCTATTAGCTTTCTGTCTTAAGCAAAATGGTGTTACTGTGAGATTCCCTTTGCTGTAAGACTTGCTGATGAAGCCTTTGCCCGTTGGCACCTGAAGCTGGAAGAAAAAAAGTTGTGCTGATAGGTGAGAAGTAATAGACTTTAAACCATACGGTATTGCTCCTTCTTTGTCTTGCCTGTAGTTAGACTGGTTTTGGCATGTGGTATGTAAGTATTCAGATGCTTGGGGATTCTCTTGGGAAGGAAGCACCCTTCTGTCATTTTGGTCTTTCAAGCCTAGCACTTGTAAATACGTGTCCATTCTGACTGCTGTTTCAGACCAGCTTTATCCCGATGTGAAAACTGCACAGGCTTCTTTAAGTGACTTTAATTATTTTATCTTACTGGAAAGACTTGGGTTTTCGTGACATACAACAGAAGTTTTCAGGCCCCAGAACGCAGAGGGGACAGTTTTTCAGGAAACACGTTATTCATTACCTTCTGGTGAAACATTACATTGTATAGACTAGTAGTGCATGTCCACTAAATATACTCTGGGGGGTGGGGAGCAGTGATTATAAATGCTTTAAAATTTATGGGGAAACTTCTAGCTTAGTTGCAGCATACCTTCCCATGGTGATAGCTAAGGTAATGTCCAGTCCCTTAAGCAAGAGAGGTGTTTGTGAAGCTGAGCAGTCTGTCTAGGAGCTGTCTGTCACTTTGTCCCCAGTTCTTTAAAAAGCGTGGGAGAATGTGAAGCTTTTATTTTCATGGTGTAGTGAATTTACTAAATATTTATGTTCTTTAAATATTATATATATATAATGTAGTTGTTTGATTAAACCATTGATTGCACTGTGACTCTTTAGTGCTATAAACTATTTTATTTTCAAAATGACTTTACTCTTCCACCTTTTAAAGCCATGGCATTTTTTAAGTACACAACATGTGTTAGGTATGGGTAAGCCTAATAGCTCTAATATCTGATGGAAGTCCCACTGAAATTCTCAAATTGATAATAAAAGCAAAAATGTTATCAACAACCTATTAGAAATAACAGTGCTGCTTCCTCTTGTAATTCATAAAAGAAGCCCTGTGGGCAGTTTGTGTGTGTTAGTGCTGCTGTGTCTGTGGCTCTCCAGAAGACAGGGCAGCTGACCATCCCTGGTGTTGATCCGAGTTGAGACTGGCCCTGAGCACTGTTAAAAGTCTGCTGAAACAGAGCGAACTGCTGTGCGCATTACGTGCCTTGAACGAACATCACAGTTTAAAGCTGGGCTGGCTATTACATGGATGACAGATGCTCTCTCTTCTAAGAGACCTAACTGAAAAGTAAAATTACTAGAAAGAAAATTGGTTCTGTCCTAGCTCAAACCAGGACAATGAGAAATACAGAGGCGCAGAGAAGATAGCAGCTGTTCCAGTGACTTGTCACAGGAGCTGCTGTTCTTATCAGATCCTGGAGCCTGAGAAATGGGATGAAGGATTTTCACAGCCCTCAGGGCAAACACAACACCTTTGCTTGTGTTTAATTGTATATTAAACAGCTTCAACAGCAAACAGCATAGGAGACTTGTAACGAATCAGTCACTTGGGTTGAGGTACATTATTAAAAGAAGTGAAGTTCTGTTCCTTTCCGTGTTTTATCTCTACAGTTATTACAACTTTTAACCAGAAGGATGCCCCTTAAGAGGGAATGTACGCGTACAAGAGTAGGATTTCTCGAGCTGTAGTGAACTCAAGCTCTCTCTGGTTGCAGAAGGTCCCTTTTCTGCCTGTACGCATGCTGCTCGCTGTGCCGACTCCAATTTTCAGAGCCGTCTTTGAACAGCTTTAACTCTCGTAAAGTTTCTCAGTCACAGCTTAACAGACAACACCCAGAGAGCTCAGGCTCATGGGCAGCTACTGCCTCCTCTCTGCTGCATGCAGTGGGTAGGTGGACATGTCCCTCAGCTAAAGAGCGGGGGAGGTGCTACTGCACTACCCATACTGGTGCCTGGAGCATATCCTGAAACTTCAGCTTCTGTCATCCTCTGGTCTTTGTCCCCCAGCATGCTGATCAGCTGATAACCTAATCTTTATTTCTGTACCCTCATGGTTCCAGCAGTTAATCAGGTCTGATGTTCTCATGCAGCAGCACCTTGATCCGTCAAAGCTCTGGTTGTGTGCTGAAGGTCTGTCATTGGCAATAGTGACACAGAGTGCCTGGCTTACTACACCGAGTATCAGCTCAGGCCTGGTGGTACAACATCAGCCAGCTCCAAGAATTTAAAAAGAATCAGCAGTAAGCTTGCCACCAACACCTGCATTGTCCCAATTTATTTACTGCTATATTTACTGTGGTAACAGCCCGACGTGGCAATATGGATTACCCAAGCTGATCAAAAGAGCGTTGGGTTGCGCTGTTGTAGAGCGCTCTGCACTGCCGTGCCATTGGTGACTTGTTTTGAAGCACAGCCAAGCAGACTGCTGTGTTTCCCAAACCCTATTTCCATATAGTACGAGGACAACATACTAGTCATCCCTTCTAACAGAATCCAGAAATAACTGGAAGCCCCCAAACAGCAGCCTTGAACCACTTAGTGCGTTAATTATTGCAGGACTGACCCTACCTGATGAACAACTGAGACAACTATTGAACAGGAATAGAATCCCCACAGGCCTGAGTTACAAACACTCCTTCACTTACAACAGGCAAAACTCCTTGTCTGAGATCATAGTGGCTTCTGCCCATCTGACAGAGGAAAGAAGTGCACATTGTATGGATGAGCCTGAACTTCCCTTTCTCTGCCCCTCCTGTGCACAGCTGTGAACACCAAGGAATAGTTGCTTTGACTTGGAAAAGAGGCACAATACCTTATCTTAGGAGGAGCCGTAAAAGTAATCAAAAATATTTCCTAGAACAGGCTTCAGTTAAACTTTCTTTTTAGCCTACTTTGGAATGCTCTTTTGCTCTAGTTAACTGACTTCATGACTGCTTCTATCCCACTCACATTGAAGTGAGCTGTGTGTTATCTGCAAGCAAAGCCTTCCAACAGTCTCTCCACTTAAATACCTAGTTCAGAACAACTGGGGAACACTTAACTTTTCTTTTTCCTTGCATTTATCTTTCCAATTTGATGTCAAGTTATCTTTGGAAATTTTTGAGGTAAACTTAATTTATTGCTGTAGTACTGCTGAAGTGCAATCTATTATCCCTTTAGTGGTCTCCTCATTATTTTAATTAGGACAGAATGAAAATAACTCATTACCAAAGCAGTCCTGAATGTAAGGTGGTCTAAGAGGCAGGAACTGAATACTGGCCTGATAGGAGCTGAGGAAGTTTTGCATAATCGGGAGCATGTCAGTCATGTTACTCTTGGTTGGCGCTCAAGGAGAGACAAGCCATACTCTTACTGTGAAGTTTCAGATAAGAATAATAACCCCTCAACTTCTGCTCTTAGAGCAACATAACATGGCGGAGCAGGCTGAACACCAGACCTGGGAGAAACTGGAAGGATGAGGTCAATTGTGATGGTTGTTCCCAATCCAAGTGAAACACAGGGAAGAGGTATCTGAACAAAGTTTGGGGGAAAGAAAGAACAAAGTCAAGCTTATTTGGCTGCAGTGCTGCCATGTATTTAAGGAACCCAGAACCGGCTACCACCACAAAGCATCTTTCCTCGTTCACAGAAGAGATCTTTTTAACAGCTAAGATTGTATTATTGACAGATTCATAGCAAAACTTCACCTAGAACTTCAACTTGTGGTGCCTTGGTGCTGTACCTTTTTGCAATACACAACCAAATGTAATCTCTGAACAAAGAACTACCTAGGGTGACTAACACAATTCACTAAAGTTTGGTTATAAATTGAAGTTTCAGTAACAGTCGTGGAACCGTTCCTTTCCATTCTCACTTGTGTTATGTCCTTGCTTGTGGGCAGAACTATGAAAGCAGAACTGAATGCCAAATTACATGTGTGATCTAGAGTTAGAAGGGCACCGAGTCATGACTTTCTAGATTGCTTAAATTCAGGTCACGTTTTATCCTGTGAGATTTTATCATCTTAACATGACTGCCATCTGAATTTTAACCAGTCAGGTTTTAGGAATGATTCATTTTAGGAATACTCTATTTCATATTAACCTCATATTCAGAAATGCTTAAGACTTTTGGCCCCATCCACCCTTCTGAATTCTATGCTAGCAATAAGGCGTAACAAAGACTCGGGAGCAGCCACAATACCTCAGTGTGAGAGTGGATGTGAGCATAAAAACAAGGAACTGTCTCAGAGACCTTCTCACAGTAACAGTACTGTGACCACACGCTGCGGTCAGGGGTAAGTTCTGCTACATAATTATAATTTTCAAATTAAAAATAGCAGGCAACTCAAATTTTCAAAATCCAGTTTGGTAAGAAGTACTGGCTTACTTGCAGAGGGTGTGCTTCCAAGTCTGTAATGTCCTGATATATGAACAAAATTATTTGCATTAATCAGCTGCACAGTGAGTAGGGTAGCCTGTTGTGAACAAGGCAGCAGCAACTGCAGATTTGTCATCTTCCAGGAACTCAGCATCTTCTGCCTTGCCATCCGCAGCAGCTTGAACCTGTTCTCCTGCCTGGACATCTTCAGTCAGATGGACAGGGCCTTCTGCCTGCCCCCCTGTGTACGTGGGAGTGCTGTACTTCATAAGAACAGTCTTAAATTGCACCAAGGGTGCATTCGTACGAACTCCCATAGGGTCAAAGTGGGTTCTGCTCACTCTGTAACCAGCTTCAGAGAGATAGTTTAAGAACTTATTTAACCTGGAAAAAAACCAAACCCACATTTAAAAAGGAGTTAATGCTAGTAAGGCTGATTCAATACAAGTTATGTATCATTTCTCATAGTAATATAAGGCTGGAAGTTAAACAAAAACCTTACTTTGGCATGTTCATTCCTTTGATACTGTGTCTGTGGATGTTGTAGTAAAATGCAGGGTGCTCAGCACTGTTCTCAGATTTTTGTCGCTTGGCTGCATTTCGAATCACTTCATCACTTTTTCTTTTTCCTGGACCACAAAAAGTGCCAGTCAAACCAGGGAGTATTCAGTGAGACCACCAAAAATGCCAGTGAAGCCAAAGACAGTACATACAATAAAAAGCCACATAGCCACTAAACCTTTGTGTCTGCTTTTATAAGCTAGTATTTTGCAGTTAAAATCTAGCCTGAATTTAAATAATATGCCATTTTCAGTAATAACAAGTGAAGTCAAGTAGGCTTCATGGAGTATTTAGCATTCTGCTTTTACCAGTAAATAGGATTCTGGATGAAGATAAAAACAAAATCAGTATTTAGTGGGAAGAAAACTCCTGAGTACCAGTATTGTTAAAGGTAAAAAAAATACGTGAACGCTAGGTTGGCTTAGCCATCACTTAAACTACAGCTTCATTTGAAACTGCTACAGCTACACCAAAACAATCTACTTACCATGTACCAAGTAGGATTCTGCAGAGGTATTTGGTGTTTTAATATATACGCCACACTCTTCTAGAATACAATTGAAAGTCAAAATTAATTCTACTGTAGGACAGTAAAATGGCCAAATGTCTTGGTTAAACAGAGAAGCAATACCACATTCTGGCCTGAAGAAGGAAGTGTAGTAAGAAGCATACATATGGGTAACTTTCACTGACTACCTCAGTAACTTGAATTTAGAGGGGATATTCAAACTAGGATTTCAGTTAATGAGTAGAACAGCATTCCTGTACAGAAAGCCATTGATTTTGGCACAGTGATTTGCAATCCCTGCACAGCATGACAGCTGGACTCCTCTCTTCCTAACAGTTACCACATGCTCTCAGGTCAGGATGAGGACACACCAAAGACCTAGCAGACACACTGTATCTCCATCTCCTTCAGGGAACATGCGGGATTTCACAGCAGTCAACTTACCTGCATTATGTTTATTTGGTTTAGGATCTCTCATACTGACTAAAAACATTTAAATTCAGCGCACTGCCTCTGACAGACCTTGCTCTTTTTACAGCACCAAAGACTATCGACAAGAGCTGACAAGTCCCACACTGCATTCGATTCTATGGATGCTGTTAGTAGTGAGTCACCAAAGAGCATCATCTCTAAATCCCCACAAAGCCACTCCTTTTTGTGAACAGTCTGCCATTTTTTTACCTTGTTTGTTCTCATCATAAGGACTATGGGTAGAAAAATGTTTTAAAGTTGTGCACTCTGCTTCGCAAACTAGTGTCTTCAAAAGCGGCTGAGCTTCATCCAAACCATACTGGGCAGCCTCAAACAGCATTCTTCTGAGGAATCCAGTGTTAAAAAGAGCTCCTGACCTACGAAATGCAAGACAAGTAAAAAGCTAGGACTTCTTAAGAAAAGCAAAAAAGTTGCTCTGAAAGTCTCCTGCCCAAATTGATCAGCAATTACATCACACTGCAGTGCTGCATCAGGCTGACTCTGTTCTTAACTTAGTGATACCGCATTGTTTTGTTTGCAGTGACAGTAATATTGGTCTCATGTTAAAAAAGCCAAGATCACAAGAATGTTAATTTTATTTCTGCCCTACTATGTTGAGAAAATCATTTAACCCCCACAAGAAAGGTACTGTCAATTGTCAACCTCTTCAATACCACTTTGAATTGGTTAAAAGATTTAAGAAAAAGATTTATTCCTGTTTCTCACAAGAGAAAATTCTAAGTGTTAATTATCAAGCAGTGCATTATTTACTACAGTCGGCACATGTAAGGATTTACTAAATAAATTCTCCACAAGTATAGAGTTATAAATTGTTGCTTAACATCTGGCAACTAGAGGAATACACAGCCAGGTTCTCCTGTGCAGCACGTATCACGTAAGTTGCACTGAATGTGAAATTTAAAGCAAGTTTGTTATTATTTATTAACAGGTTTGAACTTGACCAAAACCAAGAACTCAATATCCTACTAAATTCAAATCAATTAAATGTTTCCTGAATCCCTCTCGATTGCTGTGCCTCCCCTTCGTAGTGCTAAAATACCCAGCAGACTTGTACTTCTATTAGATGATTGAACGGCTGACCTCCAGAGGTCCTTCCAACCTAAATTATTCTCCGATTCGGTACTGTGTTCTGCACTTACCAGAGAGGACCAAGAACTACTGCCGTCTTCCCAGGCATACTGCTATGACAGTCACAAGGCAGCTGCTGATAAGGGTTTTCTACAACAGAAAAACAGGATTTAAGTTGTTTTCAAATGGTCAGCAATGCCTACTTTACTGGAGAGGACACAGATAGGAAGCAGTAGCTTACTTCAGTAGAGGTATTTGGAAGGGCAAGCGGCCAGCAGAAGTGTGACACTTCTCACTCCTGCCAAGCAGTGCTTATGAGAATTTAGTGATTGATGACTTGATCTTTAATCATTGTTAAAACATTGAAGGGAAAAAACCCAAAAGCCACATAGCTTCCTGTGTTTCTTGGCAGATTTCAAGGAATAAGGAAATTACTAGCCTTCTTACACTTACAGAAGTAGCTGTCCAGGTTAAAAAAAAATTTCAGACATACGCCAACCACATCTACAAAATACAGCCCACCTACACGTTTTCTAAGCTGTAAGTCAGCTTGCTTGCAATTAAGGCATTAAGTAAACAACACATTTACATTGCTAATTATGATCTCTACCGTAACACTGTACTTATCCGTTACTCATTCCTGTTCTTAAAACTTTATCTGATGTTTTTTAATCTTTTTATAACAAGCTCATTGCATGATCATGCAACCTGGCTTTGAGCAGGGCACTCAAAGACACCACCAGTTAGTAGTTCGATACCCAAGATCCTGTAACTTTGAAACAAGTTTTTTCCTTTTATATTCATTCAAACTACCAACTGGTTAGTAGCTACCTCCTAGCCTAACTGTTGTCTTCTACCTCTGCTAACTCGTGTGTAGAGCCAGCCCACAAACAGCTGGTTAATTTTAATCTAGAGGCTGCCTTCATTTACCGCCAAGTGTTAGATGAATTACAGGAACGTTGCATACCTTTCCTACCACACCTGCCAAGGTATTTCCATCAGGCATGTACAGATCCTGCCCAAGGCCAGGCAGAATACACCCTCATCTGAGGGGAAAGCTATATTGTTTAGTCCACTACATTTTAATGTAACTGAAGTGAACAGTAGGAAAGCAATCTGACACCGAAATCTATCAAGCTGCCACTGTATGGAACTGAATGGTAGCAAAGACTGTTCCACTCTTCATGCCCTTCACTGAAAAGATGGATCCATGGGCGTATCAGGCATCCTGGCAGCTTCAGCAGCTACAGCTAGTTGGAATATAGAATCACGGAATGGTCTGGGTTGGAATCACAGAATGGGAGGGGTTGGAAGGTCCCTCTGGAGATCCCCCAGCCCATCCCCCCTGCTAAAGCAGGTGTTCCCAGAGCAGGGTGCACAGGAACATGTCCAGGTGGGTTTGGATCTCTCCAGAGAAGGAGACTCCACAGCTTCTCTGGGCAGCCTGTGCCAGTGCTCTGGCACCCTCACATTAGAGAAGTTCTTCCTCATGGAAGTGACCTTTAAAGGTGATCCAGCCCCCCTGCAGTGAGCAGGGACATCTTTCACTCAATCAGGCTTCTCAGAGCCCCATCCAACCTGACCTTGATTCCAGCTATGGGACATCCACCGCCTTTCTGGGCAACCTGTGCCAGTGTCTCACCACCCTCATCGTAAACAATTTCTTCCTAATACCTCATCTAAATCTACCCTCTTTCAGTTTAAAACTGTTACCCCATATCCTATCACCACACGCCCCTGTAAGAAGTCCCTCTCCAGCTCTCTTGTAGGCCTCCTCCAGGTACTGGAAGGCTGCTATAAGGTCTCCCAGAGCCTTCTCTTCTACAGGCTGAACAACCCCAACTTTCTCAGCCTGTCTTCACAAGAGAGGTGCTCCAGCCCCCTGATCATCTTCATGGTCCTCCTCTGGCCTTGCTCCAACAGATCCATGTCTTTCCTATGCTGTCTAGAAACAAATCCAGTACGTTTACAGCAAAATCCATGCAGACAATTAATCTAACCCACTACCATAAAGCATCGTACCAT
Organism: Steatornis caripensis; assembly: GCA_013398225.1. Classification (NCBI taxonomy): domain Eukaryota; kingdom Metazoa; phylum Chordata; class Aves; order Caprimulgiformes; family Steatornithidae; genus Steatornis; species Steatornis caripensis. The sequence continues at coordinate 210,548 of VZSC01002409.1, read as the reverse complement.
TTCCACCCCATACAATACGCTCATTGTTACGTTAAAGGAATTACCATTGTACTAAAGGGACGTAAATACAAACGAGGCCTAAACAAGCACAGAATGGAGATACAGGAATCAGACCTAGAAAGTACAAAGGAAAATCCATTTACCTTCTACCATATTACCCTCTTTCTGAAAAATTCTCTCTTCACACCACTGGCAATGGATGAGGTATCTTATTTTCTTTGCTGAATCATCCGCAGGAGATGGTCCCCTTAAAACTCTGACCACTACTAGAACAAAATGTTCTAGAGCTACTGCGAGTAAAACTTCAATGCCTTTGTTACAGCGAGCTGCAGCTCTACGAAGGAAAAACAAACACAAACCACAATGTACTGAAATCAGCAGACTAAGATTGCCACGGACACCTGAACCTACGGAAAGATTCCTGAGCTCATCTACTTTCTAGAAAGAAATCCTGAGCGGATTTCCCATCCTCTTGTGTGTATCTCTTTTTTCGCCAGTTAAGGACCAGGCTTTATGTCTTCATTTATTTAACAGACTGAATTTACTAAGAATATCTATATGCAAATGACTAATTTCACAAGATAGTAATTACATATATCTTTTCAACCTCAAGCATGAGTATCTGAAGTGAACATCAGTTTCCACTGAAGCAACTCTAACTGTAATGCTTAGCTAGAAGCCATTCAAGCAGTTTAAATAATATTTACAAAGTCCTATGCAGCATTAAAATGACCACAAAATCGCCAAAAGGAATAAAAGAGTTTGCAGATAGGCAAGTCTGGGTATTACCTTTTACATTACCATCCCTCCCCACCACCAACCCCCACCCCAAACTTCTACCCCTATTTATGCATTTTCCACTTTGCCCAGTCTTTTAGTTTAAAATTTACATTATCCCACAGCAGTATGCAAAATAGGAAACATTAATTTTGTATCAACAAGTCTGGCGTTTAGAATTAAGGAACTCTGGAAACTGAACATGTACAAGCTACAGCAGGAGTCTTAAGTTTTGTATCGCTAATACTTTTCTAGCAAGTTTCTACAAGAATTTGAGCAAATTTGTTTTAGCAGTACCTTGTCACAGCAGCAATTACCATTCTGGCTGCCAGTTCCTTGTAGTACTCTGTTCTGACAATATTACACCCATAATGACGCAGGGCAACGTGTTGAGCCTTTGCATACAGAGAACTGGTGTCTGTGGACGTCAGTGACACAATTCCCAGATTTCTCACATTTCTGAAGGCAGAATCCAGATAATTCACAGAAGATCCAAAGGGGTCCAAATGGCTGAAAAGAAAAGAAGTCCCACTGAGTATCTATAGATGCTCAACAGTTGAGCTTTAATCTTAGGAAAACACTGTTTTATAAGCTTCACCTATGCTCATATTTAAAACAAAATGAAAAAACAGGACTAAAATTGACAGCACGCCTCTCATGAGTTACTCTGGAATAAGTGTCATTTTGCAAGAGGCAGGGCAGCACTGCATTGGAAAAACCCGCATCACCACCAAGCTGGTTTTTCATTTTTTTTGCATCCTGACCCACTGACTAATTCAAGTTACAAGAACATTGGCCTGATGCTTCATCCTTAAAACAAAGGGAAACTTCTAAAAACAATAATATCTTCAAATGTCTGCATTCCAGTTTATGTACTAAGTAATTCAACTAATTTTCAGCCTGAATACCCACTGCTTCATTAGCTTAGATCTGGATGTTAATCAATAATAATAAAAAAAATCCAATAACTTATTTTGATGTCTGTATAGGGTTTGAATGTACACATCTATAAACCCAACTTGGAAGAATTAGCCTACTTCAATTGAAAATGTATATGCTGCAAAATGGATTAAAACCAGAGGTGCAACAAAGTCCTACACAACAGCATGCAAAGGTGTGAATTTCCAACTACTTAAAAAGTTTTAAGGAAAAAAAAAATAATGAATTGCTCTTCATTAAACAGACAACCAAGTTATACCAAAAATAGTTTAGCTCAAATTTTTATGTACGTTTACAGTCCATTCTGCATGTCAGAAGGGCTTAAGATTTTTCCAGCAATTTCTAAAACATTTAAGATTAAAGTTCTGTCCCCACACCATTTCTGCGACAATACAATTAACATTTAAAATACCAAGTGATTTGACTGTTGGTTGCTTCTTTCATTCCAACTTCCCAAAATAATCATGCACTGTGAGATGCGGTGTGGTGTGTCATTATCAAACCAGAAAATGATTAACAGAAATATTCAACACTTACATAAAATCAAATGATCTCAAATGCATTATCACATTGGCATCCATTTTTGTCACCTCAATGGTGTCAATATTTTCCTCTATGTCTCTCATAGCTTCATCATTGTCTTCTTGCTTAGTGTTCAGTTTCACCTTCATTTTGTTTAAATGGCAGTTTTCCTGAATCATTGTCACAGAATTTTCATTACAATCATTAATTGTAACTTTCACAGAACTTCTGAGATGCTTTGCCCATTGTAATCCCATTATACCTAAGGAAAAACAGAATTGTAACTCTGTGACAGAACAAAGAGTTGGTTTCTGGGTCGCGGAACTAAATAAAAATAAAAATCATCCTTTTAAATGCTTAGAGTACAGAAGTGTGTGTGATGCAAATTTTGTCATGTTCCTGCAAAAATGTGTTGGTGACCTTCTGCCTCAGCACAGAGTGATAATGGGGTACGTAAAGGGACAGTCTATTTGTCACCTTCTTATATAATGGGGGTTATAGACCGAAAGACCTGTGATTTTTGCGGCAAGCTGGACCCACCATCTGCAGGAAAGCCCTTTGGCTTGTTTAACACTCCAGCGTGCAGAGAGACTCCTGTGACAGACCACCGTAAAACACAAACATGAGAACAGGTACTGTAATGGGTTTTAGGCTGTCTCCAAATGTTTATAGCTGACTTTCATAGTAACATCTATGATTGCTTTGCAGACGTGCAGGCCAGGATGCACTTGTGAAGTCTGGCCTAGTTCAGAAGGGTGATAGATTCATTATCAAGAATTTTTATGCAAAATAAAAATAAAAATCAGCTGGCTGATAATGAGGCAGCAACCCAGATCTCTTCAGATTGTTGTTCCAGATGGTTAGTAGACACTGATATAACTACTTTACATTTAGTACATGTTCAGAATTTTTGCAATCATTTAAAGAGATGATTCTGATAAAGAAGCTTGGATTCATCACCATTTTTAAACTACAGGTTGATTTTACAGCCAAATTCCACAGCCATGGAGTCACACGAGATCTGTGACTTCAGATGCAAGTTTAGGAACATGCCATCCATTCGTGGACATTAAGGCAATAGATTTCAAGGAGACCACTAAACTTTGCTTTAATATTGTTTATGGTCTTTTTAAGAGGCCTAATGCCAGGCTCCTGAAGACTGTCTTTTTTATGGAAGCTCACGATTGCCTGCCTAATGAGGAAAATTATTGTGTACCTTGCCTTATGTGATGTCAGTTACTACAGATTTCTGCAGCTTCATACCATTGTGTACTAGCCAAGAGATTAAATAAATTTACTTTACCTGTGGCACCAAAAGCATCCAAGCATTCTATCGGTTTACGTTCCTCAGCTAGAACAGCTAGTGCGCAGAATATCAATTGCCTAGAAAATAAAATGAATGGTTGTGGTAACTAAGTTAAGAAACTATTTTTCCTTCCTTTTCCTTACTTATTTCCCTTGAACATAACACTAGAACATTTAAGCTAAACTCTACATTTTACATGGAAGAATTGTAAATCAAAAACCTGAGCTACCCGTAACAGTGTAGTTCTGCAGCAGGATATTCGTAAGGTAAGATCCTGAATCAACTTAGTAGTTACTCTAACACTGGAAACAGTGGCTAGGATTCAAAAATAAATAGTGGTGTTCTTACTTTCCCAGCATCACCTGATACTACTCTACTAAAAGCTCTGTCTTTAAAAAGATGTCAGAAACTCCTGTAGAGCAATGAAATTCCACTGTGTTGAGGAACAGGCCTTGTTCTTTTAGACATGGCCATAACCTTATTTGCAATGGCCTTCTTCAGGGGCATGTCTTAGCTGTCACAGACGTATCTGAACTACCTTCAAACCTGGAAACTCGAATATTAACAGCACTAAGAACACAAGGGGTCAGCTGGGGCTGAAGCCCAGGCTCATGCTTTGGTGTCAACACTTGCACCTTTCAGTTGTGGTACAGATACCATTGATGACTCTCCTTACAAAAAGACAGTGTTTCTTCCTTCATCTTTTTAAATGCAAATAATGAGAAGACACTCCAGAGAATCTGACTCTGAAGAGAAAAAGGCCTAGAAGATGGAAACTGTAAATTACAGGTACGCTGCTATTCAGTTAGAGGAGAGAGCAGTGCCTATCCATTGTACCTTGTGAAGATTCACAGAAAACCACCTCAAGTTATACAATGACGTTAGTTTTCAAGTGTGCTCCTTTCAAATCCAGTTCTTTTCTATAAACTACTCATTATGTAAGAATACTTAATTGCTTCAGAAATGCCATTTCCCACAGTGTTCTTGGGTTTAAATATTATTGGTCAAGAGTCTTCTGACAGAAAACTTTCCAAATTAACATAAATTATTCAAGCAGATTGATTAAAAGCACTTCCAAACAGAATTCTTATCCCAGGAACATTATCTTATTACTCACCAATGCTATTTCTCCTGCCCTTTGAACAAAAGTTTCACAGGGTTTGCTTTTCAAAACGCGCAAGTATTTTTCACTACAAATTCAGTACCACTCTGGTGCCTCCTCCCACTCCCTGTTCTCTCACCTGTTGAGTTTCATTTTAGGATTAAAATAAGAATCTGTTTTCTGAGGTGTGGAGTAGTTGGGAAGAACCTGCACATCTGTGGCTGACTCTTTCAGCACTTCATGAGAAGTCTTGGGAGCAGGAACTAGAAGAAAGTAATTGTGGCGGAAGGAAAGAGTTAGTGAGAATTGAAATTAACACTAGCACATTTAATAAATTAAATTGAAAATTTGCTCCCATAGAGCAAGAAGTGTGAATTATGCAGTAATCAAACTGGCACATATGGATCAGTTAACTAGGATGTGGGTGGAAAAAAGCAGGCAACAATTTATCTTCTAGTCCCAAGAGTGGCACATAAGGATCAAGCTCTACCACAATTTTCTTCCCATAAAACAACACATTTGTTTCTCAGTTGGGCTCCTATATATCCACTCACATTTAAGAAAGCAAGCCCCTGAGCCCAAGTCTTGGCACATTTGTTTTGCATGTTCAAACATAATGCACTGTTAATTAATTAAAACGCTATTAACACCGTCCTGAACGTATATCAACCCTCGAAATCCTTGATCTAATCTCTCTAAGTTAGCAAACAGCTTCATGAAATGTGTATAGACAGCTCAAGCACAGGGACAATTTCATCACTTAAGCTTTACACAAAGTAGTCTGTGGCAAAACAAGCTTTCTTGATTTGACAGCTGTAAGCTGTAAACACATGCTGTCGCTCCTCTGAGCAATTTATCCCCAGTCTAACAAAAGCAAAATTTACCCACGAATGACCAGGAAAAATTTGTTACCTGTCAACTAGATACCTTTCAGTGCCCAGCCTGCCTATCTCTCAGTGCTTTCAAACACACAGACTGCGTATCTGCAAACCGCTCTATCATGCGCTCCACGTTCGTAGCCCCCAAGTGTTGCTAAAGCGCCTCCAACGCATGAAGTATCTGACCATGGAATTTCTCTTCTCCTCGTAAGGAAAAATAGCCACATGCATTTTGTTAAAAAATTACAAATGAGCCATTCTTTACTGACAGCTCTGAAGGGAACCATACGGAGATTGGTATCTTTCACAACATAAACTCTATTTAGGTTAAAGGTATAGAATACGTCCTACTATCACTTCTTAGACATGCAAACTGATCCCCAGACACTAAACTACTACTCCTAAACTGCATGCTGGCAACAGAAAGAAGTGTGACCCTCACAGCTCCCAGTCTCATCTTTATTATATACTATCTAGATAAAATCTATATATCTACAGAGAAAAAAAAGATCAATTTTCAACAGGAACAGACTGGGCTGTAGCAAAGAAGCCTTAACTTTTACACACCAGCTAATCGATAATGTGGTTTTTTACTTGACAGCTGTAGAGAACAGACGACATGCAAAACTAAAGATTTGGCATTCCAATTATTTAAAACGGATCCAATCTAGTTTATGCAAGTTTAGAAACAAAAGTCTAATTCTGGAGAAAGTCAGGTAGGATTGTCATTTACCAAAGAACTATGGACAGCTCTGCCATGACTGAAAGGACTGCAAAAAAAGTCATCTTGTTTTGTGAATCCATGCTGCTGCAGTTTGGATAAAAAGCAAAGGATTTTTGTATTGCAGAGGTTTACTTAGGACTGATTTACAAACACACATAGCCAAACACACAGGCATTAAATTATTTACAGAGATTTTGTTTCGTGGATTTCACGTCCCCCGTTCTTCTGGAGAGACAGAAACCTACATTTACAATGTTAAACTAATTGCGAATGGAATATTATTTATCAATAAGAACAGAGTAGCTGGTCAACGCAGAGACTGAATCACACCACTGCTACATCTTTGAGGAAAAAAAAAAAGTTCTAAAATATTAACGGCAGATTTCTCATTAGTAAAGCTAAATCTGTTTTGGAATTTTTGTCATGTCTCTCACCCATATATCATAGTTATTCCATGTGCTAAACAGTATAAAAGATTGAATGTTTTCTAGAAGTAAGCACCTACCTGTAATAAACCTTGATTCAGTCTCTCCTTTATTCACATGACGATTAATATGACCTATCATATCAGTTCTTCGTGTGATAGTTGCTGAACAGATGATACAATGGTAATGGGCTCCCATCTTTGAAAATGTCTGTAAAATATAGTGTGTGTAGTTTCAGAATACATAAACACTGTTAAAGCAGAAATATACCTGAATACAGGCAGATGAAGAAATCATCTGTCTGTTACCTCTAGTGCATACACAATACTCTGAATCTACAGCCACAGAGACTGGAGCTATTGACACCCGCAGAGCCAGCACAGCACATCCCAGCCGTCCTGCCACAGAACCACAACCAGTTAGGCTCTGCCAATACTCCATGTACTCCGCACACAGCGAAGGAACTGAGAAACATCCATTGCCTGGCCTAACGAACCCTTCACCTCTTCCACACAAAGCTGCTCTTTACTCCAAACGGTGAGTGTTTTACACAATCTAGGCAACTAGTCACCAAAATAAAGAGATACAGCTACATTCAACTACACAAGGGTTACACCAGATACTTATACTTCGGACCGATAAGCTTTTGGTATCCCACACTGGATATAGCAAGACATATTTTGGGACCAAGTAGATATCAAAAGTTCCCCTAAATCACCCATTCCCCTCACTTTGCAGGGTAACAAATACTGCTGTGATTCAGCATTTTTACCTGGTCCCCAACGAGGTTTGGCTTTACTGGACGACAAGGTAAGTGGCAGATGCACATTCTGTACCCTGGAAAACAAATTCTTGTCACATCACAGAACAGTACGTAAACAGAATGCGTATGACCCATACCAAGAACTGATTCAAAATGTTCTTTATTTTTAGGGCATGGTCTCATTTAAGATTCCCAAATATTGCCACAAGACAGCAACAAGAGAACATTACCAACTATATGACAAACCCATTTATCAGCTAATTATACTTTATAAATATTTAAAATAAATTTCAAAAAATTACATACAGGCAATTCATTTCAATAAGTCTGTTAGCATCCTACAAAGCTACGGTGAGTCTTCAGGCTATATGCTACATAACTGTCGAAAGTACTTGTGAGTATTTTACAAAAGTATTGTCCCTGGCTAAAAGACTTTTGTGAATACTCCTAGAAAAAGTATGTTCCATGGTTTAAAGAAAAAAACCCAACAAAACAACAACAAAGACAACATCTGCTAGCGCATGCAAAACCAGAACTTCAGTCAGATAATTTTTAATTTAACTTTAATCTTCTCCATCTTCTGATTAGTCATTTTATTTCCTGCAAACTCATACACCTAGTTGTTCAAAAACACATACCGCTCACTTTCTTTTCCTTCTTAAACTTCCTGCAAGCATTTTAATGCATCTTACAGGCAGATTTGTTAAAGTGTTTGTTAAAAAACAGGCAAAGCTATCAAATACTGATACTAAATACTTTAAGTATTTATCTCAACCCATGGAATCATTACGTCAAGCAAAAAATGACTGTGCACGCATGTATGTCTGATTATTAAGTGTACAACCAGAACTTTTATTAAGGTAATTTTCATTATATTTTAAACGTTACTAGTAATTTTGAGGACAATGCAAGCAATTGGTTTTTTTTTTACATGAGAAAATGCAGACCTGTAACTATTTTGGCATGTAGAATACAGAGCTGTTTTACATTTATATTTTACATCCCAGGTCAAAATTCATTATGTCAGAATATGGTTCTAGTTCAGAGCTGGTAACAAGATGCTTAAGTTGACAGGAATCTAAAAAACACAGAACAATGTCCTACATGTCCACAATTTCTTCTAGTATTACTATGCAAACATGATCACCATTACCTTCAAATTCAACGGAAACTTTCCAGTGCAAATTCTGAAGGTGACGATGGAGTTTATGACTATAGCAAGCTTTGAATTTCTCCTCAGGACACAATGGACAAGGCTTCTTTTCATCTGAAAATACAAATAAAGAAGTATGAGAAACATGAAATGCAGTTACCACTGATGGTAATAGAGATGCATGTTAAGAGAAGGTACTGCCAACAGGAGTCAAAAGATTAATTCCTTGGGGTATATTCTTTTTCAGGCATACACAAACATCAACTTTATGGATTGTCTCTTTCTAGTCCACACAGTACAGACAAGAACCACTATTACTTTAAAGATCATCAACTTCTACACAATCCTTAGTTTTTGTTTTCTGGTATTTTTCACTCAGCAGCACGAGGCTAAAGCAACTTCTGAAGTGTACTGCAGAATAACAGATTTTTATAGATGAAGCCTAGAGACTTGCAGTGTTTCAAAAAAACTCCAGCTGAAGAGGTTAGAAGAAGAATCTGTCTTTCCCCCTCCTGAATCTTTTAGATAGAACAAGCACCTGGTATCTTTTTAAGCTGCAAAAAAGATAATGTACTCTACGTTAAAATAACTTTTATTCTTCAAAATCCCGCATAAGGGACAAAAAAAGCAAAGGCAGGATTATCTGACATCAAAGGTGCTGAAGCACTTTAAGTACTAACCCAAATAAAAACCAACTATTGGGAGACATATGTTGTATAGGTGTGCACAGCAATTATGTATCAGAGGATGTACCCATCTGCTGCTGGGTCTTAAGACTGCTGAATCTCAAACAACCTCTCATGCAGAATTTAGCAGAAAAGATTCTGTATGGTACGACAGTACAGGATGGATACCAAAACATGCCACACAACATGGGCATCTATAATAGAAGTTACTTATCTTAAGCTTGCACAACAGTAAAATTCCTTTTTTATGCGTGGATTACTACATCCATGCAGAGTCCCACGCCACTGAAGCCAACAGGGGCGGCCTACAGCTCACCAAATAAATCACCAGTGTTCTCCAATGTTGATCAGCCTCTTTCATTGACTTATGATTTACTGAGTATCACATATACGAGGCAATGGTAATACATACAAGTCAGTCCATTAACATACACGGCAGAAAAATAAAAATTACTGTTGCAGATAGGCAAGGGAGTAATGAGTTTCTTATCACTATAATGGATTTACACATAACTTGGCCCAGCAACAGCGGCAAGTACCAGACTTGTGAGACACTTATGATCTATCTCCTCATTAAACATGGAATAAACGGTCTATAGAAAGTTTCTGGCATATCTGCTGGTAAAATTAAACAGACGTGGAGGTAGGCTGTTACTTCCATCAGCGGCCACTCTGAAAGCTGATTAAGGCACAACAGCCATATAATGCAGAGCCTATGCGGACCCTGATGCTTTTGTTGATGTGTGAATAAAAGCTAGTTTCAGCTGCAAGGGCTGCCACTGCCAGCACTAAATACGTTCATGTAACCAGAGAAAAAGTAAAAGTTGTAATAAAAACACTTTGCAGTCTTAAAGCAATCCTCCAATATACATTTGGGTCAGAAATGAATATAGAGTGGGAAAGAAAAAGCAAACATCCAAACCAGAATACATATTTATTTAAACATTGCAAAGACAACAATTAGCTTCCCTGTTATCGTGGCACTTGAAGTAAGATAAAAACGAGGCTAAGCTGCTATGTATAGCAAGAATTAACATTTTGCTGATCCATGGACACTGCCAATGTTAGAAATGCTACAATGCGGAGAAAAAAGATGGAAAGGAATCATTAAGGCCTTAAATTTACTGAAGGAATTACAACATTTGCTAAGCAAGGGAACAAATAATAAAGCTAGGTTTTATAGGCATTATAAATATATGTAGTGTGTTAAAAATAAAAACTAAGGAAAAATGTAAATACCTGTAACGGGAAGATCTGTGTTCTCGGATATTGCCATGGTAAACACACCTTCTTTCAGGTCAGCTAGTTTCTCTAGATCAGCAAGATGTCTTTGAATTGAAATATGTTTCTCTAAAAAGCAGAGATATTTGGACGTTAAACACTCTTAGTTAAAAAATATTTTCAGTTTACTGTTATTTTTCTGTGCATCATTTAAAATCTAACACTACTAGAGAATGACTCTAGTACCAATTGGAATACTTGTTGGTATCCTTTAACCTCCATGGTATAAAGAATGACTGCAAAATTAATCCCCAGAATTATTCTTTTATAAGATGCATATATTTCCATCTAGTTCTACTTGCTTTTTAGTGCTGATACACATCAAATTTCTCAAATTGGAAAGACCTTCATTTGCAAAAATGAGCTGAAAAGATCAAGTCACATTCCGTTTACTCCTGGTTTTACTGCTCCACATCGTTAGTGAATGCGGATCATGCACAAAGCAGTATAAAAACATCATAGAATCATAGAATGGTAGGGGTTGGAAGGGACCTCTAGACATCATCTAGTCCACCTCCCCTGCTAAAGCAGGTTAGCCTAGAGCAGGTTGCACAGGAATGCGTCCAGGCGGGTTTTGAATATCTCCAGAGAAAGAGACTCCACAACCTCTCTGGGCAGCCTGTTCCAGTGCTCCGTTACCCTCACAGTAAAGAAGTTCCTCCTCATGTTCAGGTGGAGCTTCCTGTGTTCCAGTTTGTGCCCATTGCCCCTTGTCCTGTCACTGGGCACCACTGAGAAGAGTCTGACCCCGTCCTCTTGACATCCACCCTTTAGATATCCTATGAATTGTCTGGCAAAACTGAAATATCAGCTAGGAGTGGACCAACTGTATGTAACAATGATTCACTAATATAGCCAGGATACATTAAATTCTACCACCACCACCCCCCACCACACACACCCTGGAGACTGTTTAACCTTTAAGTTTACCTCCTGATTTTTCAGCTTAGGAGTCAATGGGAACAGTGGAGAATTTGCTAAAAACAAGAGAATTAGCTTATCCAATAAACCAGCTTTACTGCTTTCAGCACACAGAACATCCCAGTTTACAATAATACTGATTCTGCAGTGATTTAAAACCTTTATGATGTTTTTACAAGATCAGTCTTCAAGTTTTTTGTGTGAAAGATAGCAATTGATCAATGTGCTCAAGGTACAGAGGTGAGTTTTAAAGGTAGGGCTAAAAGCAATTCCTAGCTTTTAATTTCTGTGCTTAAATACTGGTGCTTTTAGTATCTGCCTGACGCAGATCATACCTCATCTAACGTTGACTTCTCTTTTGTCACTGTGTATGTGCAAATTTCCACAGCAAATTTTAGAAATATTAGTAAGGGGGAAATGCCATCTCGTTTGAGATTTCCAAAGTCTTAAGAAAATATTTTATTGACATGCATGGGAAAAAGTACCCATACCGACTGGGTGTGCAGAAAATGAGATTTCACACATTCCCTTTACCTTTCTTCCCCACTATTTCTACCTTTTCTCTCCCTTTCCTCAAACACATAACACAAATATTCTTAGACTTGATTAGCAAACCTCTTGGATAATCAGATGACACATCCAAAATGTTGCTATCGGATTCCCTTGCGGACCCTTCCTCCATTCCTTTTTCTTCAGTTTTCAATTCTGACTCTGTGGCTTTCACATCCAGGTTGTTGCTTTTCACTTTTCCACAGACAACCATGCCATCTTAACAAAATCAAACAAAAAAACAGTAAAAGTGTCGTTGATATAGCTGAATTATATAAATATGTTCATTTGTTTCCAATAATTTGGTACTTCTAACGGGCAAAAATGACTACAAGTGTGAAGGAGAAAGAAAACGTTGGCGAATAATTCGAGATTAATTATCGCTCATCTTTGGAAACCACTGTGATATAATGCCAAAACTATTTGCCCATCTGTATCATCAGATGTTTAAAGTTAATATTATTTACATGTTCTTTTCTGGCAAAATGCAGCGCAAGCAAGACAAAGCAGGCAAGGAGGAGGTCCAAATACTCCTAACAATACACTGGTGGCTAAGAAAACTTGAAACCCGAGAAGAACAGTGTGGGGTTGGGGATGAGGGGGGTGGGGGGGGTGTGGGGGGAAAGAGGAAAGGAAGGAATGTGTTATCATCAGGGCCATGATGATTGTTAAGTGCTGGTGCCATGAACATTTGCAAGTGAATGACTTCTCTGGGATAAGCAGAGATAGGCCTATGGAAGAATTTCAGAAGGACTGAAGAGGCCGTGATTGAGCAATAAAATGACACAAAGTGGTCAAGTGGTGGAGTTGGAGGGAAAAAAACTGATGTTGATTTCATATAGGAATGGAGAGACCTTGAGCTGAACACCACCAGTCAGGACTGCTACCTTGGGATTTTAAAATCCAGTTTTGATGAAAGGAAGGGGTGTAAATCCTCAGAAGCCATGTGCCCCTCTCCCCACCAACTTACATTAGAAAGTACTGGGAAAGGATGCAGAAAGCCCCGCTCAGCCTGCATATTGAACGGTATTGCCCCTGACCACTCAAAGGACAGGTAGAATGAGGAAAGTTTCAAAAAAGGGTGACAAGAAAAAACAAGGCTATGGCATCGCTTCTTAGCTACTGAGAAGCAACAGAGGCGGCCGTGACTTTTCAGCCTAGATACAACAGATGTCTATAAAATCATGCGATGCAGAGAGCACAGAAGTCAACCACTCACTGTCTATTCCAAAACCACAACACTGGGAGGCACTGAACAGCGATATCACATGGAAATTCAGAGCAGATGAACGTTCTCTACACGACCTACTGTTAATGCTGCGGATCACCCCGCCACAGGCACCTGCAGGTGCTGCAAGCCTTCCAGTGCCAAAGTGAGAATTTTATGAAAGAGAAATCCACAATGGGATTTTAAATATGAAAACATGACCTTTGGCTCAAGAAAATAGGGAGTACAAACTGGTTTGTGTTTGAAGGTATTTCTGGAGGATGCATTAATGCATGGTTGCTCTGTTCTAGTCTTCCCTAGCCGTCTACTCCTGGCCACTTCTGAAGACAGAGTAAGGGCTGGAAGGATTTTACAACAGTTCTTACAATTCCTCTGGGGCTTTCTGTTTTGTTTGCTTTTAAACATTGCAGTTGGATAAAATCTTTGCTATTATTAAAAAAACAGAAAGAGGAAATTGAAGGAATATCTCAAGACAGGGGTTTGAGAAATTGCTTAGTAAGACAGAAGCAGAGAGTAGAATCATTCTACCTACTTTAAAATATACCAAGACCAGCACTGCTACTCAGACTGCGTTGCTGTATTTCCCACATATCTCTTTTTAAGCTGACAATCCACCTGACACAGACTTCTATTTGCTGTCTCAACTTAAAAGTTGCAAGATACCTGGTGATATTTTCTACACACTTTCTTAATAGACAGATGGAAAGAAAATGAAGACGTAAAAGGATTTTTTTGTAAGAAATCCACACGAAGAACAACTGATTACAAATACACGTGCTGTGAGAAAAGCTGTTGTTATAAAAATGCACGGTGAGATCATAGCAGCAACCGAAGTCCACCAGAGCTGGACTGTCTGCATCTTGAGAACAAGTGTATAGGTTAAAATGGTTGAAAAAAAGAGAATACATATATAGTTTGCATATACCTCTACAGGAAGAGAGGTAAACTTTCACACTAAACGGCTAAGAAAAGCAGGTTGTTACCAAAGTAAGACTGCAGGATTTTTAAAATGCCCATTGATTTTAATGCTTCAAAGAGCCTAAATTGTCCTTTTTTTTTTTTAAATTAGAAGAGTCAGTTCACTTCAGGACTGCAGTAGCAAACGCCTGGCATCACTGGCACAACCAGTTTAAACGCCATGAGGCAGAAAACACTGAGAGAACGCAGTGGGCAGAGGCGGCACGGCGCCCCCCTCCCCCCTCCAGGCCCTGGTTTAGAACTGGACCTGGCGACCACGCTTTGAAATCGCGAACGACCGCCAACAACGGCAGAAGCCCCCTCAGTCGCTGGGGGGGAAGGGGCACGCGACGCAAGCCCCGGCTTCGCCTCACCAAGCTCCCCCGGCCCGAGCGGGGAGGGAGGCGCCGCGGGAAGCGCCGGGAGCACGTGCGGCCCCGCTGCCTGCCCCGCGCCACACAAAGTCGGTGAAACAGGGAAACCGGGCTTCGCTCGCCTCGCGGGGCGCTCCACGGCGCAGGCGGAGGGAGAAAGGAGACGGCACGAAGGCGGACCCGCCCGCCCGGCTGTAAATTCAAACCCTTACGGGGTTCTTTCAAGATGTTTCTTCCCGCCCTCTCCCTCCCCCTCCCCCTCCCCCTCCCCACGCCTCCGCATGGCGCCCGCCCGCAGCATCTCCCGAGCACGGCGGGGCCGCACCAGGCGGCGGCAGCCGGGCTCCGCGCCGC
>VZSC01002409.1:174644-195490 GCA_013398225.1 Steatornis caripensis | reverse complement strand
CAGAGGGCGGCGGAGGGCCCGGCGCCCGCCACACCGCCCGCCCCGGCGCCCGGCCCTCACTGAGCGCTGCAGTCTCGCCGTCGCCTTCGAGGTTCTCCTCAGCATCATCCTCCCGCCCCAGCTGCCTCCGCTCGGAGCACAGGCGCGCTAGCGAGGCCCCTACAGCCTCCTCCGCTGCCATCTTCTCCGGTGAAAGCCCAGCGGCAGGCGAAGGGAAGCGAGGCGAAGCAGGCGGACGCACGACCGTACCCACACGCCTCTCGCTTCAGAAGGGGGCGGGGGGAGGGCCAGCACGTACGGCGGGAGAGGAGGCGGGCCCGCACCGCCTACATTTCCCAGAGCGCCTCGGCGGAGCCTGGGTCTTCCCCAGCGCGCCCCGCGGTGGGGAGGGGCAGCGGCGACTCCCGGAGGGGAGCGGGGCGGTGGGCTGCGCCTGACAGGGAAGTCCCCGGCCTGGGGTACGGCGGAGGGCCCCTCCACCAGGACGGTTCTCCTGAGGCCGCCCGTCTGAAGCCGCCCGCCGCGACGGGGTGGGGAGCGTGGAGCTGTTGCCGGCTTCAGCTTCCACTTCTGGGAGGAAAAGGTGCGTCCGAGCCGCGGGTGAGGCGGGGCCGCCGCTGCTGCTGCCGGGGAGGGGAGGGGGTGCGCTGGCAGCTGCCGGGCGGGTGGGGAGGGGGCCGGGGTTCTGAAGGGTTCTGGGGGTTCTCTCTGCATTTGCCCTTCCCTCACGCGTAGGGTTGAGGGCAGGAGGCCGCTGCCTCTTGAGTCGTGGCGGAGCGGAGTTCTTCCTGCGGTGCCCTCCGCCCGGCTGGGGGCTGCCTTAGAGCCGTGTGTTTACCGAGTCCTCCCCGCTTCGCGACGGAGCTGCTTCCGTGGCCTGTCTGTTTAGGTACTTGAGTGGCGCTCTGGAAATTCACCTCCAGAGCTTTGGGAGCTTCTGGTGAGACTTTCCTCCAGCCCTCTTAAACCTCTTCTTGTTGGCGGCAGGCTCGCAGCGCTGGTTCGCGAAGAGGGAAGTGGAGCTGTTGCGAGATGTCACGATATTATCCCCGCCGCAGGGGAAGGCGGAGGGGCGGCCCTAAGGCCAGAGTTTCATAGTTGGAACTGCTTTAACGATTGACTGACGGTTTTATGACTAAATATTAAAGGATATTTGTCTGTATTAGTCTGAGGCGTTTGCTGATAGAAAACGCGTCTCTCTGGAGCAGGTGCTAAAGTTATTGCTGTCCGTTTTTTTTCTGTGAAGTTTTCTTAGTAGTGAGATGCGGATGATTAACGCTGTAGAAATGGCTGTGGCTCTGTAAAGAGAAAACAAGAGTATTACAGTGTTTTTTTTCTCTATGCAGTTGAAATTTATTTTTTTAATACTAGCTGAAAATAAAATCTTGAAACAATTAATAATAGCAACACTTTTTCTTAGGATTTGAAGATGTCTAGAAAGAAACTGAATAAATTAACTGGAAAGGAAGACTGTTTGGATGGCCAAGATGACAAAGTAAGAACAGCTGTATTATTACTATTATTGCTATTTTAATTCAAACCCCTGCATTCAAGAGAAGAGCATGAATCATTTAGCAGTCTTGTGGTAGAAGAATGAATCACATGTAAAGGTGGGGTACTTAAGAACAGCAGGAAGGTTGAATTGGTCAGATAACTGCAAGTTCTAGCCAAATACCTGGCTTAGGTTGTTCTCCAGAGGCTATGAGTATCAGCGTGGGTATCAGAAAATAAGAGATTTTTTTTTTTTGTTACCAAAACCACTAGTGTCTTCCTGGTTTGTTCTTTATTGTGGATCATATATCTTAATTCTCTGATTAATCACAGATTGTACTTCGCAGCGTTTTAGCAAGCAACTCTCAAATATTTCCTTTTAACCACTGAGACATAAATCAATGACCAAGATTCTTAGTATACTCTGGTACATACTTGTATCTAGTGAGTAAGCTTTCACAGAGTTGCTTGTAAAATCCAGGTGCTATAGGGGTGATAATCTTTCTGGTCACATTTGGGTGTAGCCTCCCACTTTTTTTTATTATTTGTATCCCCTTCTGGGAAGGGGATACTTCCTGCCAGTAGTGTAATACTGTTCCTATCTGCCCCCCACGCATGGCCAGACACCACTGAAGGCAATGGACTGTGGGACGCTGCTGGATCCCAGGGCGGTGACTATTTGTTGCCTACTTTCCTGAACACTTGCTAAGTTTCCTCTCTTAGTAACTCCTCCCTTTTCTATCACTCCAGTCTCTGTTGTGTATCCAATAAAGCAACCTAAGTAGTGGCATCTGACCTCGTTTGTGTCTTGGTCTCACTCCTGGGATCACAACAAACCTCCACTGAGTTTGAAATTGGACTGGGACAGTTTGCTAGATTTTTTTTTTTTCCCCCCTGGATTTTTTAAGGTTTATATGAAATAAGAGAGCTTTCAACTGTCTTATTGTAAATGTCTCAAATTTTTTTTAAGTGTTTGTAGATGAGTGGGATATTATGATATTATAAACAGAGTTATACAGGTTAGAAGCATTTTGCTCATGTAGAAAAACATTCAAAGCCAAATATTTGTAACTACTTTTTTCCTCCAGAATTTCTTATTATTATTCAATTTGTCTTTTAACTTATTCTAAGGTAGCAATAGTAAGAACCCAAACTAAAAATAGCAAAAATACAAGGAAACCTCTGAATAGTGGCAAGTGTTTCTTCAGTGTGGTCACAATATGGATGAGGGGTATCTTTAGCTCTTACGAGTGAGAATAAGCCATTTAAGTAGTCATATTTAGGCATGATTGTATGGGTGGTTTTTTTGTCTGTGTTTTAAGCATGACCACAGGTTACAGAAACCTTTGTGCCTGTTGGTTTTCAGTAATTTGGCATATTATTCCGTAAGTATGAGTGAAGGGACGTTTGTCACAGTATAAACTAGAACAGAGCTGTCTGGAGGAGTCAGCATAGCTGTCTCTTGGTAGCATGGCCTGGATAACACCAGGTGATATGATAGCCATGGGGTTGTAAACAGAACACCTAAAACAGTCGGCTTAAAGAGGACATTTACCCCAAAATGGTAATGCTAAGAGGAAAAGAACAGTAAGAAAGCTTGCTTAAGATGACTGCATTAAGTGAAAAATCAGGGAATTACCAAGAGACTTTTGAGGGGGGGAAAAAAAGGAGCTAGGCTGAAAAGAAGTACTAAAAACATCATTAAAACTCATGGTTCTAGGGCAGCAGGCCTTGAGAGAAAGTGGTAACTCAGCAGCAGTCAAACTGGGCTTAATGCTGCTGGAAGTTCTCACCAGCATCATGACCTCCAGCTCCCCTGATGGAGCACCCTCCCTGCCGGATGCTGCGAGTAGCCTGCATTCCAGCTGAAGAGTGACAGTACCCGCGGGCATCCCGTGGGGTCCCACGCCTTGGGTGTGTGTACATGACTTCATGAGGGCCCTTGCTCACCAGCATGTGCATTAGCAGGTTGTAGGTAGTGGTATGGCCGCACACACAACTGGAGCATCCACGTGTTCTACAGTATGAACATCTGCAAGATTGTTGTGGAGGAGAGTGATTTAGGTCACTCGGAGAATCACTGTAAAAGATAATAGCAAAAGTAATTTTAATACGAATTCTTAAAAGTGCAACTTAACAGAGTTGTATGGCAAGGTTTGCTCTATTGCCTACTACATGGAAGGAATATTCAAAGGAAAAATCGAGTCAGGGTAGTGATTTAGAATGATTTACACAGGGATTGTGGGAAATTATACAGAGATCGGGGTAATAAAGTCAGAATCAGGCTAGAATGATTTACACAGGGAATGGGGAAAAAGGGTAAGGGAGGCCCTCCTGTTGAGTCCCACTGAGGTTTGGAAAGGGCCCCCTTGCTTTCTAAACTCCCTCTGAGAGGAGCATGCATGCAGCTGGATCCAAACTTAGTCTCAGACTTGGTCAATGGTTTATGTCTAAGAAAACTTGGTACAGGGATTTCAGTGGTGTTAATTCACTATGCTGTTATGAGTCCTAGGTAACTTTAAGATACCAGCAATTTAAGGTTTACTAACACTACTTTGATAAATCACAAGATTAGATTCTGATTTTCTAGCAATACCTAGTAAACAACAAACTGTTATAATCAACACAGTGACTTAGTTAAAGATTCAACAAAGTTTCTTAAATCTCACACACACAGATATAGAGGTTAACCTATGGTTAAGATGTTTGTTTCTCTGCAGATTATAGTAAATTTTGTCACCCAATGATCTTTGAAAGCCTCGCTAAATCAAATTATAGTGAATTACTCAATCTTTGAACCTTGTGAAATCTAAGTATAGTGAATTACTTTTTTCTATTGTTGACTTCTGTCAGTGGATGATCTAAATTAAGTTGTGAAATCTACCTTGAGTGTCACAAAATCTGCCCTAAGAGGTGTCTAAACTCAGGGGAAGCTACTGAGTCACAGCCCCTTGTGATCCTGGAGAGCTCAAAGGGCCTCACTTAGGATCAGTGTTTATAGGATCACAAGATGATTGCCTTTGGTCAGTACATTTTCATTGCGGCCATAATTCTTGTCACGTAATCTTGGCGCCTCTCAGAGCGGGCTGCAATGCAGGCAGGAGGAGTTCCAGGTATGGTTAGGGAGCGCCGGGTTGTCCCAACTCACTGTACTTGTACCCAGGACAAGAAGGTACCAGACTGTCTTGACTCACTGCTCCAGTAGGCAAGATCAGACAGTGCCAGGTTGTCTCAGCCCTCTGCACTTGTAATTAAAATGAGAACACAATGTTGGCTGGCCCTGACAGCACAATGCGAGCTGAGGTTGGGGTCTGTGCCACCACAGAGACTAAAACTTTCTGGTACCAAGTCATCTGATCTCATATCATTTTGTAATTGTGTATTGTTACAGTTTTTCTGCTGATGTTGATCTTGAGTGTGTAGTTCACTGATGGCCAGTTAATTGAGTTGTTAATAAACCAATAAAACACTTTGATTCACTATTTTATTATAATAGTGAGTTGAGCAGGTCTTCCTGCAGCAAGTTGCAATGATACGATTCTCAGTGGCGGCAGCCTTTAACACCCTCCCAAGTTACGATTTCATTGGTTTTGCTGCTGTTAGAACTCCAGAACCAACCATAGACAGAAATTCTCAACATTTCCTTAATTCATTAGGACTCCACTGGTTTCTGCAACCTTTTTAGTTTTTAATGAAATGCTTTCTAATGTGGAAGTAAAATAGCTAAGGCCTCATAGGACTCTGCAGGCCTCACTAGTTAGGAAGATCTCTGCAGCAGTGACCTAATGGCCTCACTAAGTCAGCAAGACCCAATTAGTGAAGGAGTGAATTATTTGTAAAAGGATATACTGTCTAGAGCTTCCTTATCTGAAGTCATCCATATGTTACCGTTCTCTGTTGTCATTTCCTACACCCTGTGGTAATTTTGGAAAAACTGAGTCCTGTAACCCAAAGGTATATGAAAACTAACTGCCTTGTAGGGCAGAGTTCCCATCAGTGAACTCTGTTAATTTGTTGCTCTCTGTTCTCTCCCATAGCTGCAGTAATAAACTGCTTTCTGTTCTGACCTGAGCAAAGTTGCCTTCCAGTTACTCTGCAACATGAATGCGACACAGCTTGCAATATAGATATGTCAAGCAGTGATATAACTGCTTTTTAAAAGAGGACTGTACAGGTTCTTTGTTTGGGGACTAACTTTACTCTTGACCATGTCTGCGGAACTGTGGTTTGACACTGTTCCCCCTAATGAGTAAATCTGAGGAGAATTAATAACACACCTCTTCTGCACAAAAACCTCCTCTGGAAATAGCTTTGACCTTACCGATGGGGTAGCTGGAAGCAGTCTTCAGGTAACTTTCTTTTCTCTAAGAATTTTTATAAATATGTGAAAATGTACGCTTTATGTACTGATAGACTTGTAGAGTATATGAAACACAGGAATTCTAAATGTGTTGGGAAAGTTGAGCTTTCTCTGTTTATAAACCAGGACTGTGTGCCACATTCAGTTTTTCCCCTTGTGTTCTTAAATACAATGAAATCTAAATACTGAATTATAGCAAGGTACGTGTCTGCCTTTTTCGAGGTTAACTTACTCAAAATCATAGTGAATCTAATATGTTATGATAGCTTGTTCTGTCTTAAGAAGGTTTTTTAACTGCAGTTTCCTCTGTAAGCCTTTGGATTTTTTTCCTTCTTTCAGAACTCTGAAGACGCAAGATCTTATAAGCATACTGTGAAAGGAGAGACAGAATTTCAGAGGTAAATTCTTACTCTGTCATTACATGGAACTACTTAAAAATAAGTCACAGACTTTTAATACTGAATTTAAGAATTTTGTTTGACTTATTCACCAAATAAAATATGGTATTTTGACTGATGAAGTGTTGGCATTGCATTAATGAGTGGATTCTGTCTAAGCTGGACAGTTTGAGATAATTGAAAAGACAGGGTTCAGATATTTTTTAACTCTGATGTATGCTACTACACTTCAAATAAGGTAGGAATTATATCCTTCCAACACTGCTGTCATAAAATACCATTATTTCTTGTCTTGAGCACTACCTTGTTGATCTGTATTGCATATTATAGGTGTTTTGTTAGCAAAAACTGGCTCCAGTGAAGTCGGAGGATAGTTCTGCAGAGTACTTAGTACCTTTAGTAGATTCCTGTAGTCCTGAAATCGGTGACTTTTCCCGATGCTTGAAATAATTGATTCCAGTGCAAAGAAAGCAATCTTTCACTTTGAGTGTAGCAAATGTTAACAGTGTTTGAGAACTACTTCATATAAAGTGAGAATGTTCTCATGAATGTTGAGGTGGAAAAGCTTTGGATTGTATCTTAATTGTGGCTAAATGTTATTGCGGTTTTCTGTTAGACTGGAGTGCAAGTCGTAGGATATTTAGCTGCATTTATACATGCTGTTAAGCACTGTTTGTTAGAACAGGATGATATAACCGTAAAACAGTAACTGTGTTCATGCCAAAACTCTGTCCAGTCCAGTACCTTGTCCCTGGCAGTTGCCAGTAGGGCTTGCATAGGAAGAAATATATGAAACAAGATAAGTACAAAATAATTTTTCCTGTTGTACAACCTTCCGGCTTCTAAGGATCAGTTAGCGGCCTCCTAAGTTGGATGCCAATCAGTGCATTTAAGTTACCTGTCCTACATGAGTCTGTCAAATGGCCTTTACCTCCCCCACATTTTTGACAACACTATAGTAGAGTAGGGTAGAAACTTTCTTTGGATATTTTAAATTTATTGAGTATTTTCTTTGCTCTTACAAGAAAGTTTCCTGTTCAGTTTTCGTATCATTTGTGATTTCTGTAGAGTGTTAAATCTTTCCCTTTCCAGGTTCTCCAGTCTGTATATGCTGCACTGTTTGAAAGCTGTGCGGTGTTTGGTGCTGTCCAACCAAGCTGAGCTGCTGCACACTCGAGTTTTAGGGTGACACACCTCATGTATCATTAAACTGCTGTTAAAACTTCTGTGTGATAAGATGTTGACTTTGTAGGACATCTCTCAAACCAGTAGATAGTGAATGCAGAAAAAGCTTTTTCTGTTTTGTAAGCTAAAATAGCTGTACAGCTAGGAAGAATGTAAATACTGAACATGCTGTATCAAACTGTTTTTAAAGGACAGATGTTGCTGCAAGTTCATATTTAAGAACATACCGAACTGGTACTCATAAATACTTAGCTGTAATTGCCTCAATCAAGTGCAGGCGCTGTTTTTGTTGTTCTTTTAAATTAACTGAGCTAACATGATTCTCTTTGTAATTTTTTATAGATTCAAAATAGAGAAAGATGGGCAAGAGAAGAAGCAAGACCAAAGTTCTAATGCTTCTCCTGACGCTGATGAAAGATCCCAACGAAAATCTACAAATAGAAGCAAAACCACAGACAATTCTTTAATCCAAACTGAAAAGCAAAAAAGAGTAGTTATACACTTTAAAGCCAAAGAAATTAAACATGGAAGAAGTACATGCACTCCTGATGTAGTGACTACAAGCCAAGAGACTTACAACAAAAGTCGTTTTGATGGAACAGAAGGCAAAAGACTCTGGCATAGCTTTGCAGTTCAGAGGGACAAGGCACTGAAGAAAAAGACAGAGAAAGTTGAACTCCACAAATTAAAGTTGAAAGTGGAACAAACTATGTTGGAAAAATTTAAGTCATCTGTGCATGATTCACGTGTACCACGTAAAAAAGCAGATGGATCAAAAAAACGGAGTGAAGAGGTCAGAATTCCAAAAAAGCCATCTGACACCTCTGCATGGACTGTGGATGATGATAGGCCTTTCACTAAGAAGCCAGATAAATCATCTAGGACTTGGGAAGAAGAATATGAAGACTATAAGGAGTTTTGTAAGAAAAAATGGCAAGTAAATAAGCGTACACCATCACACTATTCAGCTGAAACACCACAACGATGGGACTCTTGTAAATGGAAAAAGCAGGATTCTGATTCTGATAAAGCTACTGGTAGTTCCCAGACTGAGGAAAGGGACTTTGAAGCCACAGCGTTATGTTTTAAGCAGGTAATGAGAACTTGGTTCTTTTATGTGTGTAGATGTTTCAGGCTGGTTTCTGAATGGCAGGCAGTTTTTATATAAGCAGTTTGCCGCCTTACAGATTTCAAACAGGTTTTCATAGCTAACTAGATGGATTTTTCTGATCCTAATGTAAACCATGTTAAAATGTTTCTCTAGTCTGCTAAGTGGTTAAACAAGCTAGAAGAATAAAGGTCTTGCGTATCAGGACTGTTTCTGCACGTATGCTTTCACACCTTTACTTGGCTGCTGGGGGTGTGGAATGCTTCGATTTAGGTATAAGCCCACAGAATTTTTTTTGAGCTGACCTGGTTGTATTATTTTTTTGAATTAATAAACTGAACCAATGAACCAAGCAGGTACTCACTGCTGGCAAAGTGATGCCAGGGGAATTTATTGTACATCTAGGACTAAATTTGTATGTTCCCTGCAGAACTTCATGCCCTTTGTTTCTGAGGTCTAGCTTGTGTTTGGCTCAGCACCTCAACTTTATCTTGTGTGGTTACTTTTTTTTTGTTGTTCTTGTTTAACATGCCTGGTGTTTTTGTAGATTTCTGTTCAGCTTGTGGTAGTGTGATCATTTTGTGTGTACGCAAAGGTAGTGATTACATACAGAATCATGGAGTCATTGAGGCTGGAAGGCACCTCTGGAGATTGTCTAGTCCAGCCCCCTTGCTCAAGCAGGGTCAGCTAGAGCAGGTTGCCCAGGACTGTGTCCAGTCAGGTTCTGAATATCTCTAGTGATAGAGACTCCACAATCTCTCTGGACAGCCTCTTCGAGCACCTTCACTGTTAAAAAAGTGGGGTTTTTAATGTTCAGATGGAATTTGTTGTGTTTCAGTTTGCGCACATTGCCCCTTGTCCGTCACTGGGCACACTGAGTGTCTGGTTCCATCTTCTTTACACCTTCCCATCTGATATTTAAAAGTGTTGATAAGACTCCCCCTTCTCTTCTCCAGGCCAAACAGTCACAGCTCTTCCAGCCTCTTGTATGACATGCTCCAGGCCTTCAGTCATCTCAGTGAGCCTTTGCTCAATTCGCTCTGTTAAATTCATGTCTATATCTTAGTGGGAAGCTCTGAGCAAGAATAACATAGTCACAAACCCACAAGAGATTGAAAAAATAGGCTTACTGGGTAAACCACTATATCTTAAAAGCAAACCATCCTTTTAAGCCCTTTTGAAACTATGCTGTAGAGGCTTCATCGTGGATATCGAAATATGTTGTATGTTACCTATTCCATTCACTTGGGAATATTCAGTGTTCTCTAAAAAGCACTCTGAAAGACTGACACGTGTCCTACTTCTGTTCCTACTTGTTTCTAGAATTTTGAGGTCCCTTGTGCATCTGACTCCTGCCAAGATGGTAAGGACGTACAGTCTGTCCAAAAGGTTAGTGATGTACTTTTTAACCCTAAAGAGCTATATTCTGAAAGTCTTGACATGGGGATCACTTGTTCCTCAGTCTTGCTTGATATTTTATGGTGTTGGTATGGTTTTTTCAATTCTTCCTACAGAGCTTTGAAGTCCATCCACCCCTTCAAGACAGTCAGAACCCAGAAACAGACCAAGAGGTTAGTAATGCTTTAATATAACACTTGTAAGTTGTATTAAAAACTCAGGTCACTGAGGTTGTGTGGCTGGACAGTTCAACAACCTTTCCCTGTATTTTGCATTGTTGGCTTATGATCTACACTTCAAAAAATGTGGAGCATTTTTCTCAAACACTAAACAAACTTTCTAAAGTACTGCTAGTCAGGAACTTTCTGATCTTAGAAAAATTGCCTTTTGGTTCTCTGCAGAGTAGGGGGCCTTCAGAGTTGCTTGCCTACTCTAGCTACCTCATTTTCCATCCTCTCACTTTGGAGCTGGAAAAGAGACATACTTTTTTAAGAAAGACCTGCCATGAAATTTGCAGTCTATGTAGCAAAAAATGGAACAAAGTTTTTAGGTACCGGCTAGAAAAGTCATAACAAATCTTCTTTCTAGGCTGTATTTTGGACGCCTTTTGTGAGCTTGTTATATGTGCAGTAGGTTTATTTGCTGTACCAACTTTAAAATTTTTCATGCTTCGTTTTTAGTCAGTTTTAACACAACAGCATTAATGCGGAAGTATCTTTTTTTGGGAACAATTAATAAGTGATTACTTACGATTGATTTCATACGCGCAAATTTTTTTCATTGCAGATGCAGATAGTTGAAGATTTGCATGTTGCTCGTGCTCAAAAGAGGATGGCACTGTCTGTAGTACAGGCTTGTGGAGAACTTACAAGCATGGAAATAGATCTCCCAGAACCAGATTTAAATATTTCTGCTGGTATGTCATGATTTGATGTTCTTTGGTATCTACTTGCAACTAGTTAACACAGTCGGTTAATGGTCTTAAGCAGAGAGTACACAACTGATTTGTTCACCACTGTTGTTTTTTTTTCCTCTTTTTCCCCCTTCTCCCCCCCAGAGGCTTTTACTTCTGGACTGAACATATTAGTGGTGATTGACACAAATATAATGATTAGTCACCTTGAGTTTGTCAGATCCCTCAAATCTGAGGATATACCAGGTATGTGAATACATGCTGATCAGTAAGATGTTTTAAGAAAAAAACAGATGTTGTAAGAACTCCAGGCTATGTGAAGAGAAAGAAACCTGGGCTCCTTAAAATGGCAGCAGGTTTCATCTAGTTGCAGAAGGCTCACACTTAAGAGGTTGGTACCGTGAACCTAAATAGGCTGCCTCTTAAAGGAAGTTCAGCTATAAAGTAGTACCTACTATGCTTATACCTGCATACCTACAGAGAACCATGCTCAAAGTTCCCAGGAACGTGCATGAATTCTTACAGGTAAATAAGTCTTACCTATTGTAAGAACATACTTTTAAGCATTTAATCCATTACTAGTGGTAATGATGTGTTCTACTCTTTTTTTAAACCTTTTTTTGCCTAGAAATCTAAAAAAATTTAAAATCTGATACGCAGTCAGTCAGTGCTTTATTTCTGCCTTGGTAAAGGTCACAGAATTCACGAGATGTGTGAGCAACTCCTCAGGAATTCAGATTGCAGACCCTGGCTTTAATGTTTGGCTTGAATATGTTGTGAAGCTGTTGGTGATTTAATGTTGGTAGGATTAGAATTGTGCGTGTCAGTTGTTGGTAGACATATTTGGAATCTGTCAGAATATTTAGGCTGCTTTGATGCTTTCACCTAATGAATGCACTTATTCCAGCCACCTGGAAAATAACTTCAGTAAGGGCCTGAGTAATTTTCAAGAGTGTCAGGCTGTATTTCTCTTTCCCATATTAGGAATGGTGTTGCATTGTGTATGCTGGGATGCCTTTTTTTAGAATATTGCAGCTCCCAATTTCTGGTCATGCACCAGACCTATTATGTCCAGAAGGCTGCTGATTCCTGACCTGTTTATTCCAAAGCACATGGATATTAATGTATTTTTTTCAAAGTGTATTCTTATAATGTGAATGAGAAAGAAAATAGTTGAAGTAGTTAAGTAGTTGTTGTGGGTGGACTGACAGAACAGTCATTAAATTTCTGATTTGCCATGTATTTAATATTATAGTCATTTTAATGTTCAAACCATACTTTTACATGCAAATAAAACAATGGTCTAATGTCCATGCTTCCTGTTCTTTGCTTAGGAATGCTGGTAATTAGCACAAACCATCACACCTTTTATTTGATGATTGGTTTTGCACAGTGACTATTGTGGTCATCCAGGTATTTTCAGCTGGTGGAACCTTGCTTTAACATCTTACAATGGGTGTGTGATAGGGTGTTAATTACTGCAAATATATTTTACAACGTTGCTACACACTGTTGTCAAAGTATTGTGTTGGTTAAAATTGTTTATTCCTTTTGTTTGCCTAATGTTGTCATTTTTACATGTAACCACGTAGTGCCAGTTTGAGACTATATTAGAAAGAGGGGACTTGACATTTTTCAGTTGTTAATTTTTTAGTGCTAGGTACTCTTGAGCATGAAATATGAAAACTACTGGCAAAAAGCATGAGCTTACATAAATATGATGTTTGAATTAAGAGTTAACCTGTAGTAATGTCTTTGTTTTTTGGTTGGTGTTTTCTTTCCTTCTAGGAGTTGGCAGACTTGCATTAATAATCCCTTGGGTCGTCCTGCAAGAGCTGGACAACTTGAAGAAGGGGAAAGTGTTGCAGCATGTTCGGGACAAAGCTATCCCTGCAGTCCAGTTCATCTACATGTGTCTCAAAAACCAAGATTCAAAATTGTGGGGGCAATCCATGCAGCTTGCTTCTCAAAAAATATGTAATATATGTGCAATCAATTTGTTTTGGGTACTTAATCCTTGCAGTTCATCTAGTGTGAACCTTAGCACTAAATTTTTAGTTTAACTGTCTTTGCTCTGCAGTTTGCTAATTAAAATCAGCTCACAGCTTGCAGTGGCCTTCAGATCATAACCAAGGCTATAGTACGCAAATGTCTTATACAGATTAGTGCTTTGTTCACTAGTGGTTTATCAGTTGTTTCTTACTTTTAGCTGCATCTGTTGGTAAACAGGGGATTACTTGATGTAAATTGATCTAGTTACTACTTTTACCTATGAGCTAAGGATATGTTGTGTGCTTTTGCTTTTGACGCAGTCATCACAACATCTAACGTACTCAAATTCTCGTGTGGCTCAACCGACATCTTATGGCAAAACCATAGCAGTTTTGGGTGGAGTAGTACCTAAGAATTCAAAGCTCAAGTTTGTGCTTGATATGCATGTCTCTGTCCTTGTTTGGGGATATTGCATTCAAAAACAGTACTGTGACTACACTGAAATATTTCTTATACTAGTTACTTCTGAGTGTGTCAGCACTGTCTCAACTAAATTTGCAGATGGCCTGATTGACGAGAACAACGACGATCGTGTTTTACAATGTTGTCTGCAGTATCAGAACCTTTTTCCTCAAGCTGTTGTCATACTCTGCACGTGAGTTCCTGAGTGGTTTTAGGACTCTTGTGAGGTGTTTGTTAGGCTGACACCAAATACACTGTTTTCAAATCATGTCTTAAAATGAAGAGCCGCTTCTGCAGTAAGCTTGTTGAGGAGTAGTCACCCTCTTAAAAGCTGGAGAAGGGTATTATAAAACACAAAGATTGTAGACTTAATCACCTTTATGTGCTGAAGTAGAGTTAAGTTTACTCAATACAAAATTTTAAAACTTATTAAAGGATAGCTTTCTTAGATTTTATTCTGACTTCTCATAAAAGTATTACTGGAGTTACAAAATAGAAAAAAAATATTCGCATTAATGATTGAGATCCAGTTAGATACTTTGTGCTCACCTGGTTGGGAACAGTTATAAACATTGACAAAGGTTAATCTTGTGAAGAGGGAGGATGGAGATAGATCTGTCTCTACTCTTGTTCTGTGAGGATGACAGCTGACTTTGGAATATTGATTCTCAATTTGATACAAGTCACGTGAAGCTAGTTTTCAAAGGGCAATATTCCTTGACAGGTGCTATAAACAGCTTGCTTTGGTCTTTGCTAAAACTGCATAGTTTCAGTAAGTGGATTTAAGACCCTAGGTATCAGTTGGTGTGCGTAAGGTGTTGTGTGTGGATTGGGTTGATGCTGAAAATAATATTTCAATTCCAGTATTAGTAGGGCTATTGTAAATGATCTTAAGTTTCTCTGAGTAAGGAACAGAGGGTGACTTTAGAAGTTCTTTTCAGCTGAAAATTCCTTTATCATTCATTATAAGCAATGGAAATTTTTGAGAAACTACTAGGATCCAGCTTTGCACTGCATCTTTATAGTAGTTCAGCTGGAGCAGTGTATACCTCAAAGCGGCATTTGGGACAATGACTTGGCCAGTAGAACAGTAAAAAAGGGCGTCAAAAATGCGGATTTATTGCAGCAATCGAGTAAGTTACTACTGTTTTAGAATTATTACCTTGTTTGCGTTCTGAGATCGTAGCAACTAGACATCATTGCTGTAGTTAGTTATAGCTGTTTTTTTTCTTAAAGCAAACCTAGAGACTGAAACATTTTTCAGTATGTGTCTATTTTTTCAAAATAGCTGCAGTTAATTTTCTGGTTGATTTTTTTTTGAACTGTTTGTTATTGCTCGAGAAGGGAAACTTCATATCTAATGAAGATCACAAAATAAGCTTCCTTGATTAGGGGAGTGGAGCATCTCTCTTATGAGGAAAGGCTGGGAGAGCTGGGTCTGTTCAGCCTGGAAAAGAGAAGGCTGAGAGGAGATCTGATCAATGCTCACAAATATCTAAAGGGTGGATGTCAAGAGGACGGGGTCAGACTCTTCTCCGTGGTGCCCAGCAACAGGACAAGGGGCAATGGGCACAAACTGGAACACAGGAAGTTCCACCCGAACATGAGGAGGAACTTCTTTACTGTGAGGGTAACAGAGCACTGGAACAGGCTGCCCAGAGAGGTTGTGGAGTCTCCTTCTCTGGAGATATTCAAAACCCGCCTGGACGCATTCCTGTGCAACCAGCTCTAGGCTAACTTGCTTTAGCAGGGGGTTGGACTAGATGATCTCTAGAGGTCCCTTCCAACCCCTACCATTCTATGATTCTATGAAGACAATTTTTTTGCTTTTATTACTTACTATGTAGTAATGTCCATTTTATGTCAACAATTAATTCTGTTCTCCTAGGGATGATAAAAATTTATGTAATAAAGCCATTGTGAGTGAGGTCAAGGCATTCTGCAAAGCTGATTTGGTTACTGCTCTACAGAACCTGAATGTAAACAGGCACCAGGACTGTGTTGAGCTGCAACAGTCAAAATGTGGTAAGTTTGTTTAACGTTCCCATTTGCATATGCTGGCTTTTGAGACACATAATAATCAGTGTAGGAGAGGGAGAATAGTTTCTACTGTTAACTTCAGTTTTCATATACTTTGAATCCTTAGGAATGCTTTTTGTTTGGGGCAGTTCTTTACTTGCAAAGGTAAATTTTTCTCTGAAAATTTGAGGTCTTAATTAAAACATCTGGATGAGAGTTCTGGGAAATTCAAACATGACATATTTTTGTTTTATAGAAAAAATACACTGTGAATTTCCTGTGTTTATAGTAATTTAAAAGGTTTCTTGAACTTTTTAGGATTGAAAAGAGGTTTTTCCAGTTGAGCCAATTTGGATCCTATTCTTAGTAGTTGTAAAATTCAGTACGCTAAGATCACTCCTTGCATTTTATGTTTTACCTGCATCCCAAACAGTAGAACTTGATTCTTGAGTTGCCTGTTCATTTTTTTGCAAAGATACAATACAGCTTACAGTAGTAAGAAGTGATGATTGTACACTTGCTGGTAACCCCACTGGCTGTATATAATCAAAGTTATTTAAGGAAAAAAGATATGTGGAGTAAGCTCGCGAATGAATAATGCACTGGGGAAATTAGTCGTCTTGGTTAGTAGCTCATAATTAAAAATGCCCACAGTACAAGTGGGTATAACTAGAAATACTTGAAACCTAATTATATGTAGCCCATCTGCTTTGTGACATAAAGTGCAGTCTGTATTTATGGGACAAGTTATTTGTGTACTATCAAAATAAACTAGGTGTAGAAACATTTGCAGTAAGTACCTTTTATTATCATTGATTTGACAGATACAGAATTTGAGAAAACAGAAAGAGGTGATGCAAGTGTTTCTGCGCAATTCCCAAATATACTTCCAGACCTTGAAAAGAACTTAGGAGAAGCTTTGTCTTGTATTTTGGAGACTGAAATGAAAATTGCATTTGGAAACCTGTGGATGGAGGTGGTTTCTTATGTTGCCTTGCTTGATATTTCAAGTATTAAGAGGTTTAAATGTCCTTGGTATTTGAATTATATTAGTACCTGTGCTAAGCCAGACAGCTAAGTCATCCAGTTCACTGACAGAACAACAGTTCACTAACAGTGAATGGTTCAGTGTTCAGTTTTACTATTTAATTTTATAACAAGATTATTCTATTTGACCAGTAACGACTGTGCAATGTTTCAATAGTATTTTAATTTTCATAATATGGGCACAGAGATGCTGGCTGTTCAGCGTGAATTTTCAGAATTTTTTTATTAGTTGCATTAAATTTCTATTTCGGCTTTTCTAGAATGTTTAAATCACTGCATTGTAATGATGTCCTTCAAGAAATTACTCTGTCACGTTTTCTATAATGCTGAGGCACTGTTGTTGCAGATACTCCTTCCCCATCAGAACAGATGTTTTTAGATACCATGTGGCTAAAATTGTTCTCAACTACATTGGTTAGAATGCAGATACAGAATTATGAGGGTGTTAACGAGAACCTTCAAACACTCACTCTTTTCAAAAGTATTGTTAGCAGAAAATAAATACTCATGTACAAGGCACTCTCAAATTGTCCACGCTTTGGTTTAGATTCCATTTTATAGCTGGTAAGGGTTAGTTAGAAGTTTAAATTTTATTGCATAGGATGTTGACTGTTGTTCCATAGGATAGAGCTTTGATTAGCTGGTATGCTTTTAGACACTTCTGATTAACTTAGTTGATCTCAGTTAACATCTTTTCAAGCTCTGGGTTCACTTAGTAGTAATAAAGTTCAATTTTATTGCAATATGCATGTATTACTTCATGCATATATAGTCGCAGCTAGGAAAAGTGTGTTTATTTTTACTTTTTTAACGGTACTAGGAAATCAGAGGCATACTCACTGTTGTTCTGGCTTTTGTACACAAGTAATACATTAAGTCACTTTAAGATGGAACTAAAGAGTATTTGGGATATTTGAGGAAAGGAGAGTTAAAACTCATGAAAATGTTGAAAGATTATTGTACACTAAACGCTTCTACATGAGCATCTCTGTTTAACCTGAACTAAATCTTTTTTGATAGATAAACTTGTTGAATATTAATATAGCCTTCTTACTGAGGAATCATTGGAATTCTGCTTCAGCAAGCACAAATCATAACATTCCTGAAGAATAGAGCAGTTGTGAAATGTATAGGAATATGTCTATATGAACATCAGCTATTGGATTTATACCATACTATGTTTCAGATACTGTATCTGAAGCCACCATGGACATTAGCAAACTTGCTGAAGTGTTATAAAAAACACTGGATGGCTGTTTTTGGTTATGTTGTCCCAAGGAGTTTACTTTCAACCATTGAATGTCTCTATAAACACCTTTGTACAGGTAAGAGTCTCTGAGAATGTTAATTGTAAATTTGTAAAAAAAAAAAAAAAAAAACCCTCACTGTTCTGGTTTTAGTAGATACTTTGAAAGGGCATGTGCTCTGTGTGTTTAAATAGTAAAGTGTTCCATCCTCTTCTGCTTTCTTTTTAAGGTTATCCAAATGGAGCCATACCTTGGACAGTCTTACCTACTTTTGTATTGATCCACAATTTATTCCCCAGATGGGTGACAAAATCCCATCACTGTTTTTGTAGCCTTAAAGCCAGAATTGAACTGCAATTGATGAGCTATTAATTACTTTTAAAGAAAAAAAAAAAAGGGAAAAAAAAAATATAAGGAAGCTTGTGCCGAGATCGCATCTGTGCAGGTTCTGGTCGCAGGTGGTCTAAATATCACCTGCAAAAAGAAGGAAAATGATTTCTGAAATGTTTCTTTCTTCTTTTTTTTCCTCTGTAATTCAGTATTCTACTATTTTTTTCCTGCTTTTTATACAAAGACAGTAAAAGCAAATGTATGGACGCTATCAGACATATAAGAATTTATTTTGCACACCTCTATGTCCCTGCAAAAATCAGGGGAAAACCATTTTAATTAATATATATATTAATGGTCGCCAAAACATCTGAACTATTTTTAATAAGCAAATAATCTTTCTCCCTTCTTTACTACTGTGTTGTGTGTGGCCAAATGATCTGCATTTGCCAATTAAATCACGGAGGAGTAAAGACTATTTAATGTGGTAGATGAAGGCAGGAAGGATTGTTTTCAAAAAAAAAGCCAATGGGAGGAAAAACATGAACTCCTTTCATTTATTTAAGGATGTCTTTAAGAATTTGATTTTAACAGATACAACTTTTTTGGGATATTGCTGTTCTGCAGAATTATTTTAGATATGCCAGTTGATCCTCTTGCCAGATCCTGGGATAAATTTGGAAGACTTGATTAACAAGTGAGAAATCTTAACCTTACATATAATTTTCTTCAGCCTGTTTTATCTAATGCTTCTGAACCATTTTCAAGGCTTTTTGTGCTTCAGTTAATCTGGGTATTTGAGTGTTAAACTGGGCTCCTGAGACTGACAACTCCTAACATCTAATAGTTTTTTTCTATTTCCCATATTAATATTTAAATATCAGGTAAACCAGTTGATACCTCAACAGTGCGTGTCTTACTCCAGGAATCCAAACAATTATTCCATGCTTTCAGTTCAAGGTCAGACTATAATGGTGTACTTCCCCAGGCTTATGCTGAAGTGAATAAGCTCTACGAAATACTTACAGAGGTAAGGGGAGCTTTAGTATTTGTTCTCTTATCTTCTTGAAGTTGCTCCGTGTTCATATTACAAACATGGCTTAGATTTCTAAATTATTCCCATAATTTCAACTAATTATTGCGGGCAATGTTGTTGCTAGTGTTTTCAAAATAATAGACCTCAAATATAACTTTTGTTTTCATGTAGCGAATACCTAGCTTTGTGTATGGTCGGTAGACCTTTTTTTGTCCTAATATAAATGTGTTACATGGCTACAAATGCGTAAATGGCTACAGTGGATCGTCTTGCACCCCTCCAGGGAAACGTGTATGCTCAACTACCTCCCTGACGTGCCTGTACACCAATGCACGCAGTATGGGCAATAAACAGGAAGAGCTAGAGATCTGTGTGCGGTCGAAGGGCCATGATGTCATTGCAATTACAGAAATGTGGTGGGACAGCTTGCGTGACTGGAATGCAGTCATGGACGGCTATGTACTTCTTGGGAAGGACAGGACAGCAAGGCGTGGTGGTGGTGTTGCTCTTTATGTGAGAGCGCAACTGGAATGCATTGAACTCTGCGTAGGGGTGGATGAAGAACGAGTCGAGAGCTTATGGGTGAGAATTAGGGGGCAGCCCAATATGGGTGACACCATTGTGAGTGTTTACTACAGGCCACCTGATCAGGATGAGGGAGTTCATGAGGCCTTCTACAGACAGCTGAAAATTGCCTTGCAGTCACAGGCCCTGGTTCTCATGGGGGACTTAAACCACCCTGATATCTGCTGGAAAGAAAACACAGCTAGGCATGCACAGTCCAGGAGGTTCCCACAGATCATTGATGATAACTTTTTAACACAAGTGGTGGAGCTGCCCACAAGGAGAGGAGTGATGCTGGACCTCATACAACAAGGCAGGAGTGATTTGGGATGTGAAGGTTGGGGACAGCCTTGGCTGCAGCGACCATCAGATGGTGGAGTACCAGATTCTGCATGGACGAAGCAGGGCGACAAGTAGGATTACAACTCTGGACTTCGGGAAAGCTAACTTTGCCCTTTTCAAAAACCTGCTTGGAGGAATCCCATGTGTTAGGACTCTAGAAGGCAGGGGGGCCCAAGAGAGCTGGTTAATGTTCAAGAACCACCTCCTCCAAGCTCAAGATCTGTGCGTCCGTACGAGTAAGAAGTCAAGTAAAGGAGGCAGGAGACCTGCATGGGTAAGCAAGGAGCTTCTAGAAAAACACAAAGGGAAGAAGGAAATGTACAGGATGTGGAAAAAAGGACTATCCACTTGGGAGGAATACAGGAATGTTGTTCGAGCATGTGGGGATGCAACGAGGAAGGCTGAGGCCCATCTGGAATTGAAGCTGGTGCAGAAGGTCGGGGACAACAGGAAGGACTTCTACAGGTACGTTGGTAGCAAAAGGAAGACTAGGGAGAATGTGGGCCCACTGCTGAATGAGGAGGGCACCCTGGTGACAGAGGATGCAGAGAAGGTGGAATTACTAAATGCTTTTTTTGCTTCTGTCTTCACTGCTAAGGCCAGCTCTCCGGATTCCCAGTCCGTGGAGGTAGGAGAGAAAGCCTGGAGAAAAGAAGACTTCCCTGTGGTCAAGGAGGATTGGGTGAAAGACCGCTTAGGCAAACTGGATGCCCACAAGTCCATGGGCCCTGATGGGGTGCACCCACGAGTGCTGAGGGAGCTGGCAGATGTTATTGCCAGGCCACTCTCCACCATCTTTGAAAAGTTGTAGACAACAGGAGAGGTGCCTGAGGATTGGAGGAAAGCCAATGTCACTCCAGTCTTCAAACAGGGACAGAAGGAGGACCTGGGAAACTACAGGCCAGTCAGCCTCACCTCCATCCCTGGAAAGGTGATGAAACAGCTCATTCTGGA
>VZSC01002409.1:72533-173618 GCA_013398225.1 Steatornis caripensis | reverse complement strand
AGAGTCCAGCGGGGGGCCACGAAGTTGATTAGGGGAGTGGAGCGTCTCTGCTATGAAGAAAGGCTGAGAGCCCTGGGTCTGTTTAGCCTGGAGAAGAGAAGGCTGAGAGGGGAGCTCATCAATGCTGATCAATATCTGAAGGGCGGGTGTCAAGAGGACGGGGCCAGGCTCTTTCCAGTGGTGCCCAGCAACAGGACAAGGGGCAATGGGCACAAACTGGAGCACAGGCGGTTCCACCTGAACATGAGGAGGAACTTCTTTACTGTAAGGGTGCCAGAGCCCTGGCACAGGCTGCCCAGGGAGGTTGTGGAGTCTCCTTCTTTGGAGGTATTCAAAACCTGGCTGGACACGTTCCTGTGGACCCTGTTCTAGGCACTCCTGCTTTAGCAGGGGTGTTGGACTGGGGGATCTTCAGTGGTCCCTTCCAACCCCTACCATTCTGTGATTCTGTGTTGGTATCAGGAGGGTGACTGAGAAACGTTCTTTAGCTGCTTTGAGGAAAAATGTCTTAGTCTTCTGTTGCATTTGTAGCTGATGGAAAAGGGCCTTAAAGATCAAGATTATAGTTATAGTTGTTGTCTCTACTTCTGATGTTTATCCAATACTACTATTCCTAGATGTGCTATTTCAGCTTTCATTGTCTTGGTAGCTCCGGTGCTACACGTGAAGAAAGGACTTGCTTGTATCATGTGCTTTGTGATAGGCAATGGGGGGTGTCCTGGACACCCTCTGTGTTCTGAGAAGTATGTCTCTACTTCTAGCTCATCTGAGTTGCTGTGAAAGAAATTTCAGTAGCTTGGTTTGTGGTTACTGTTAGTTCCATATGTAAAGGCGTAAGAAATTGCATAATAAGCATGGATGACTTGAAATATTTCTATATACAGGAAAGAAAACAGGTTGGAATATCTGTAAAAAGTTCAGTTTTGATGAAGGCTGAAGGGGAGAGGAAGAAGAATGTGGTCAAGAAGAAGGATGATCTGGCGAGTCTCATTTGTCTACTGTGCTGTAATGTCTATGTGCATTGCAGTCAGCTGCTTAGCCTGCGATTCTGTAAATGGTGCTGCTGTAAGAAGCAGGCTTTCTGCCTGACAACTTGTTTCCTGCTGTCCTTGTCCTGACAGGTGTTTGACTACACAAAGAACTGCCCTTATACATGTTCTAGGTTGTGCCAGATCAGTTTAAGTTTAACCTGGACAGATTTTTCTGAACCAGTTTACTGAATGAGTAGATGAATACTTTGTGCTGTTGCAGAGGAAAATGTGCCATCACTTGCAGGATAGGGAGGAAGAGTAAGAAGCAGTTCTTGTTTATACCAACTTACCTTGCTGGCGAAGCTTTGGCACAGGGTTTCCCTTTGCTTCCATTGCCTATCTGTAGAAATATCAGTATATACATATAGCAGAAAGGCTTGATGAAAGACTTGGAGAGATGCTTTAGATGCAGAGACTATAATGAAGATGGTTGTGACTAGAAGAAATCTGCCTTGCTTTTATGAGCATTGCTTTAAAAAAAAAACCAAAACACAAAAAGCTAGAAGTGTTCAAGTTTTCTTAAGTTAGGACCCAATACACTCATTATTTGTTTGCTAAACTGTTTTATAAGGTGAGGTCAGACAGTGAGCAGGATTTATCAGAAGACATCATGGTTCTTTCAGAAAATGCTGTATGTGAAAAAATGGAAGCAGTGACACCAAATCTGCAAAACTCGGAAGAAAAAAAGTTGCACCCAAGCTTTCACGTGGCTCAGGAAAACAGGCACCAGGAAATCTGGTCAGTCCTTGAAGGTGTATGGAATACAATAAACTTATACAGGTACGGTATACTGAAGAAGTTCAGAATTTCTACATAACCTTATGTAATTTTCCAACACACTTTAGAAAGTGGGAGGGTTTTTTCTTATTTTAGAGAAACAGCTGTTAGTAATCGAAATTGGCAAAAAAAAAAATCACACAACTTGTCACACAAAGAAGTTAGGAGCATGCAAATTGTTACGTGGATGCAGCCAGTGATCTGTCTAGTCTGCTGCTCTTTTTCTGGGTAGTAGCTGAAATAAGTTGCCTTAGAGAATGGTGTTTGAAAACCCTCTAAGAGCCTCAAGTATGAGACATCCATGGAAATCTCATCTTTATCCATAAAAAAAGAGGCATTCAAGCTCTAAGTTTTCTTGTGGTTATTTTCTTTCCAAGTCCTGTGGAGGTATATTATGCCAAATTGTTTACTCTTTAAAAAAAACTTTAATCAATTTAAAATATGATAAGTTACCTTGTTAAGCAAAATCCTTCACTCTGTAAAATCCAAATGCAGAATCTAGTGGTGAATTTCCTTCCTCATATAAACTCAAAATTGCAGGAAATTAATCCCCCCTCCATCTAGATGTTTCACCATTGTTTTTATTTTGGTTATTTTTGAAAAATCTTCTTGAAAATCACTGAGATGCCATACTTTTGGATGCTATCACAAAATCGGTATAGTCACTCTTTTCTTTTTGTAGTCTGAATCTGAAATATTTTCAAAGGAGGTACTCTGGGTTATGTCAAGCACAAAGGAACTCCATTTTTGGTGGTCTGTTATGGACTTGCCTAATAAACAGTGATAATAACTCTACCAGTGCCATTTCTACAGCATTTGAATGGACTGTAGAGACTGCAACAGCATACTCATCTTGGCTTACACCACTGCAGATTGATCTGAATTGAAGCTGGTTAGGAGCTGGCTTGGTGTGGTGTTCAGGTCAGCTGAGGATACGTGCCAGAGAGCAGTCTCAGTGTGTTCTCTTACTGGGATAGTGGTCATGAACTTGAAGGTTTCAGATAGGTATCACGGGAAAACTTTTAAGTGTACCGCATTATAATGAACAGTTGGCCCTTGCCACCTGTTAAGGACTGTGCTGTGTAAAAAGGATAAAATTTTAGAATCAAAGGTGATTTCACATGCTTCTTTCTCTATTTACTTTGCACCTGAGGATAACTCTTCACAAGTGCACTACAGCTCATCGTCCCAATGCAAACCAGGGAAGGTGTCAGGCCCGTTCCAGTAAATCTGGAGAATGAAGCTGCTTGGAAAATTGATGGAAGGCACTTGAATTTCCTTCTTTAACCTAACAATTCTCTTCTAAGAGAGGCTTACTCAGGTGTACTTAGATCAAACGTGAAGAGATTGTTTCATTCTCAAGTGAAGTTTAATGATAAATCTGTTTAAGTCAAAGGTGAAATACTGTTAGAATAGAATACAGTCACCCAGGAAAATATTAAGCAGACACATACAATTGTAGGACACGGTCTTTCTGACATTTATTCTAAGACTATTTTGGATAACATGGCTTTAGTATAGATTTACATTTGATCTTGATCTTTTTAATAGTAAAATACAATGCATACAGTAAATACCGAGTTTCTCTGAATTTTGAGGGTTTTTATTCACTGCTTTTCAATGTCTCTCCTTTGTTTCTTTTTAATACCAGTATTGAAATTTTCCAAAAGTTGGATTCCAACACAGTAACTGTGACTGCGAAGTCTTCATTTGAAGAAGCTTTTTTAGGTCTGCAGAAACTGTTGGCAGCTGTGAATGATATCCGTGAAGGAATTAGTAGGTAAGCATTTAAGCTAGTTGTAAAAGCTAGTGGTAGTAACAGTCACGTAAAGTCGTAAGTCACTGAAATCTTTTGGTGCCAAACTACAAGTTACGATGTGCGCTTAGTTACATGATTTTCGGTAAAAATTTTCATATCAGGGTTACCTAGAACCATTTCCTGGTAGCAAAAGAATGAGAAATTGTTGCAGGCATGAGATCTCTTGTAGTGAATTTTCTCTTTTATGACCTGGGATTTGTTTTCCAGTATTTGATGACAAGCCACTCACCTCTGCTCAGAGTATCACCGGAGCTATGACATGATAAACTAATACGTTAGGTCTGATAGCAAGAACTTTGAATAATTCAGAACAATTGTTTTTAAAATGCAGGCCCCACTGGAATTGGGGCAAACTTCCAACATAGTGAAGGAGAGGAAGTTTTGGTACTTTGCTGTTACCAATTCTACAGTATTTCTCATGAGTCAAAACCTATGTTGCAGCAGTAACAATGACAGTCAGTCAGTTGGACTCTCAGATTAGGAAGGATAATATTCCCTCTGTCTTCCTTCTCCTTTTTTTTTAAAGACCGCAAATAATAAAAACAAAGGTTTGCGAAGAATAAGGTATCTGCTCTGTACTCTTAGCTTAGCCTTTTTTTTTTAATAGCAATGAAGTTTATTCACCAGCAGGAACAGCCACAGAAGAGTGCTTTAAATTGTCACTCTTAGGATTGTGGGGTTCCTCAGTTTCCCATTAACTTTAAAGAGTGTTTGTAATTGTGGTTAAAGTTCAAATAACTGCTGTGAGTATCCTGGAGTGTTACAGGCTGTGAATCTGAGTGGCCGGAGCTATTTGATTTGGGAAAAGACCACCACTTGCATGCTTTTTGCATAGTAACAATCCAAATAGGTTATAAAACTGTGAAATAGATGTGTCCAAACAGTTGGGTTTGCCCTGTACATTAACAATCTGCCTTTTAAGGAAATTTTGAGGTCTATGATGTTTCCACTGTAGACTGTTACAGCTTTGTTAAGATTATCTAATAAGCTTATAAATTTTTTTCAAGAAGTGTTTTTTCTATCATTCTACCATAGCAGCGAGCTTTTCAATTTGCATTATCAGTACTTAGTGATGAATGTTACAATCTTTTCTGAAGGATTGCAGTCCTTATGGCTGTAGTTATCTCCTTGGTCCTGCCAAGTATGGACGTATGGTTATCCCACTAAGTGTGAGGTCTGACCTGTCAAGGCACTTCAGAAGTCTGGAGCAGGGATCTGGAGCTCTGTCACTTGGGACTTGAGCTAGTTTTCATCTGTAACTGCTAGAGTATTTCTTTTTTTTTTTCAATAAAAATTATAATAGAATCATGGAAATACTTGCTTTGCTTGTCACCTCTCACAGATAAATTTGTATTGCTTTTTTTCATGATGGTCAAAAGAGTTTTTCTTAAATTAAAATGTTTCGGTAAAACATATACTCTGTTAAGTCCCAAACAAGCGTCAAGGTAAACTCATGTGAAGTTGTGTGTTCACGTGAGCATAGAAGACCAACCCTTCTTCAGTAGTGTTATAGCCAAAGTTCTAGGTCTGATTTTTTTTCTGTGCCACACACTAACAGTGGGATAAATCCATTCAAAGAATTGTTGTCTAAATGTTCTAAATATTATGAAAGTAGAAACAGAAAAATATAGGTAGAAATGTGAGCTAGAGCAACTTAGTGGTCTTTGATTAATTTTCATTGCTGATTGTTTTTTTTCTCTAAAGAAATTGTTTTAATAAAGGAGATTACTGCTAAACGTGGTTCTTCTCATTCCAGTCCTAAAGTTCTTGCAAGAAATCCCATGGTATCAGTTTATATGTGTGGTGGATGAGATTTACTGGCAAAATCGTGCTTCAAGATGATTATTTCTGTGTTACAGAGGTGTTTTGTTAAAACTGTGTGGCGATAACAAAAGGCATTTTTTATTTCTTTTAGTGAAAGCTACTTACCTCCTGTATTTCCCCTTATGGGAGAGGTCTGTAAAAATACAAAGGTCTAACAATATATCAGAGAAAGCCATTTGTAAAAACATGTACTTTCTTGATTGAAGCCATTAGAATATCAGGAGCAAAGATAAACAGGATTCTGTCATTTGACTGTGTTTGAAATAGAGAAGCTGTTTTCTGTTCCATGTGATTACTGTGACGCTCAATAATGTCGATGAACTGGCTTTAAAAACTCCTTTAATACTTTTAAAAAATTTTCTTTTCTACCACTAAACATAAATACACTATTTATGCATCCAGGATGATTCTCGCAGTGGAGTAATTTTCGTGCGTGGTTACATTTGGAAATGCCTGCTCTGGGTTTGTTCTGCAGAGTTACAGTAGGAGGCGTTGTGGAGCCAGAAATGCAGAGAGGCTCTTGCCGCGTCCTCTTTTGTTTCAGTTTTGAGTGTAGGTATTTCAAGTAGTTTGAGAACTCTGAGTAGGTTTTCCAGAGATTCAGAAGCCATATTTATAAGTCATTGTAGGTTTATGTATATTACAGAGTATTAAAACAAAAAGTCTAAAGTTTTCAGCCTTTCTAAAACCGAATGTAGAGTATATCTGTTTTTCTTGATTTTTTGAAAAAATTCCTTTCAGGGACTTGTATTTTATCTAATGGTGTGATTGCAGAGAAGGAGGCATTCTGGAGAAAAAGTAGTGAACGAGGTCTAGCTTGGATATTTGGAGGTAATACAGCTTTTCGTGATAAAATGCAAGTGTTTTCTGTGTTACCTTCAATTCCTTGCTGTCCAGAACAAAGACGAGAGAAACTGCCTTGTGAAAGTTTGGATGTTTTACAAATAAGTTACGTTAGAAAGTTCAGCTGCATCAGAAGTTCAGACTTTCAGATTGTTAAAAACAATTAAAAAAGCACAATCGCGCTTCTCAAGAGAAATGTCTGTAATAATACCCTTCCTCGTCAAGATAACACTACACTACAGCTATGTAGACTTGGTGAACCAGAATATGTTTGACAAATACAGATGATAAAAAAAAGGGGTGGGGTGAGGGGAAGAGCTGTTTCATGGAAGAGGTCTTATTAACAGCTTTTTGCATCTTACCCTATTTTTGTAACTTTTGTCATAACATACAGATTTTGAATTTTATCTTTGCTTCTTCCTCTAACAACATTGGTAGCAGAACGGTATTTATACTGCAAAATACTGAATGCCGTAAATGTTTTACAGTACTTTAGCTCTAAACTGAAGACAAGTAGTATGGTTAGCAACTGTGGATAACCTACCTGCCTCTTTTGGCAGCAGGAATGGATTTAAGCAAGTACGTGTTAGTTGTCTCATCAAATATAGCTGACCCTCACAGCCATTGTTATATCAGTGTGTTCTTGAGATCTGCTCACTACAAAGTGAGCGTGAAATACCTATGTTCCACTTTTGGCAGCAGAGGGTATTATACATGTCAGTGTATATTACCTTGACTAGCAATGAACAAAGATCGTTAAACCTCTGAAATTTATAGTTCAAGTAAAACTGTAAAACCATGACATGTTTTTAAATAGTTTTAGATGGAATAATATTTCTGACTGTTTTCAGTGATGGTTTGTACTTGTATTTATGCTGTGTTTTATTTGGGTTGGGTATTATTTGGAACAGGTTAATTAGAAGACCTAATTTAAGGTCTCTTAATTAAAGTGACTTCTTGGTTTTGAAGTAGCTCTTTGAGGCAACAGAAGTATTTCTACAACTCAGAGTTTTCGAGTTTGTGCAAAATCTTTCATCGCTTATAGAAATTCTTCCGCTGGTTGTCCTGGAAGATGTTTGGGCCCTTCACCTTTGGAAAGAAGAGGGGTTTAAGTACTTTCCACAGATAACTAGCCATTACAGACCTTGTTCTAAGTAGTGCAGAATGCCCTGCAAGGTAGTGCTGCTGGGGGGATATATATACTTCAGATATATTTGACTCTATAGTTAAGTTACATCATAACTTCCCTCCACTTTCTGCGTGCAGGATCTGTTTCTCTCTTAACCTGTTGAAATTAATGTGTGCACCGACACCAGTAGTAAGCTAGAAGTACTGGTAGGTTTTCATGATTGATCTTCTGCAACCATTTGTGTCTTGTTGCTCTCAAATCTTCCCAGTAACATACGGATTGGAATGTTGGATTGCTTACCCTTTCAAAGGCTTCAGCAGCAGTGTTTAAATGTAGCTGTAAGGGTTTACATTAGCCAGTGTTTTCCTTTGGCTGAGTATAACTTCTGATTCAAGGGTTTGCATGCACTCCTAGGGAATTTTACATGCCTTCATGTTTCCTGTGCAAGTTACATTTAGATAAGAAATTCTTGTTAACAGAAAGAAAAAGAAAGTTTAGTCTTTGAATCGATATAGTTATTTCCAGTTTGATTTTTTAATCTGTTTGCTAAGAAGTACTTGTTTTATTCACATGCCAACTTTAAAATAATTCACAATTTACCCTATATACCCTTAGATACAATACTCATAAATATTCACACTACTGTAGTGTCAGCTGTAAAAATATTTGTTACTTACTGCAGTAAGGAACCTGAATTCTGCTTTTCTAATATTTTATCTAAATGAAATGTCTCTCAAATTCCCAACGATTTTGTTTGTCTGGAAAGCAGGGATTTAGAGGAGGACTCCATAAGCGTTTCTAAATTAAAAGTATAATTTTTTAAGATCTCAGTAGTGCAGGAAAGCGTTGCTGTATTGGAACTGATCGCTGAATTGAGTATTTTGGGATTAAATAACGAAAACCAGTTCCACAGGTTTACTAATTGAAAAACAGAATTCCACATGTGTAGAGAAACTATTTCTTCTTTGTTTATTTAGCTGGTCAATGGAGGAATTGAGATTTCTTT
The DNA here is from genome assembly GCA_013398225.1 of Steatornis caripensis. Taxonomy (NCBI): domain Eukaryota; kingdom Metazoa; phylum Chordata; class Aves; order Caprimulgiformes; family Steatornithidae; genus Steatornis; species Steatornis caripensis. Next base: position 165,189 of record VZSC01002409.1, on the reverse strand, counting down.
TTCTTGGTGTCTAGTTAGAAGATTGTCTTCCTTCCCATAGACTTCCATGGCATTTAGTAGTTTCTATCACAAAGTCTGTAGATAAAGAGCTCTGCTTTTAATCTTCCTCTGCGTGCAGTTGTCTTCTGGAAACAAAAAGGAGATGAGCTCCTGCTTCAAAGTAGCAGACTTTCCTGTCACTAGTTGTTTTTTATTTTTCAGGTTTCACCTTAAATAAAATGTTTTTTACCCACTAAAGGAGAAAAGTTAAATTACTTTAAATGTGAATTTCATCCTCCGAGTGCTGGGCTTTGTGCGGTTTTCCAAGGTAAACAGAATTGACTGTGAATGAGAAATGGGCGTTGAAAAAACCGCACATAAACATTATACGACACGCGGCATGGTTCCCTCTTCCTTTTCTTAGTGGCGGATGTGGCTAATGGTGCTAGCCATCGGCTATCTTCTGATCTCTGAACAAGATGCGTAATGTAACTTGTGTAACTCACAAATTGTGAGCAAGATTTATAAGGACGATTTATAACCTCCTCCATGTTGCATTTTGACCATGTGTAGTCAGATGGGCATGGCGGAGAGCAGGGTTACGGTTGGATGAGCCCTAAGAGCGTCTTGCAGAGGGGCGTTGTAGCAATGTCCCTCCCCAGGGGTCAGCACTAACACAGAAACATGCCCTTGTTTACTAGGAAAACCACTCTACATCAGCAATAGCGTTTCCAAAGCTCATCTTTCTGTAGTAATGTATCCTTGAGTTTAATTATCTGTCTGATACAGTTGCAAATGTGCAGTGTCTGGCAAAAGGTTTTCTCCCAGTTCTAGCCTTTCCTTTCCTACATAGATTCTTTGCCATCGCCTGTTACATTCAAACTTACCTATGGCCTTCTGTGCTGCCAGGGTCCGAATTTGTCCATTGCCCTTCTGCCTCTTTTAATGAGAGCTGTAAGACATTAAAAAGTTTCAAGAACTCTGCCTCTGTCAAATGCAGCTGAAATTGGACAGCACTTAACAAGGTGCAGGGCAGAGGCGGTGCTTTGGCAGCTGCTTAAGCATTGTTGCCTTTAAACCAGTCTAAAAAGCAGAAAAGTTTCAATAAATGAGTTAGTGTTGTAAAAGCCATGGGCCTTTCTGACCGTGTAAAGCTAGAGAATAGGCATCTAGACAAAGCGGCCCTAGGATCTGACATCTGAAGTATTTCCACAATGGAAGAAAGCACGAGCTTGACTTTGTTTTGGGAAAAATCCCCTTAATTTTCCAATAGGTTGGTGTTGAACAAAGCTCTGGCATGTGTTGATCGTTGTAACACCAGTTTGCGTCCCTTATTGCAGTGCAGTGTAATGAGGAATTCGTAATAAGCTGCATAGCAGTTTTGGTTTTCCACTTCATCCTTTTTTTGCTTCCTTCCTCTTCTGACAGTGAGGTTAAATGGGGCTTTTAATGGGTTAACTTCTGTACCATTAAGTCACATGCCGTTTTGCTTAACCACACGGTTTTATTAAATTGGTTAATGCTTTATGACAATACTATCAGTCCTGCACCACAGGTGATAATGTAGAACTGTTAAAGAGAATGGCTCAGTGTGACAAATAACTGAGGTACAAAGGTCTGGACAGATTTGAGACTGTGGTAGTCGCTCTCATATGGTTTTTATCCATATGCTTTGCTTGTCATTGCCCAGGATTTTCATGTTTGTGAGCAGCTGGCAGGCTGACCTGCTTTCACTGCCAGATTGTCGTGTAGGTGGTTTCTTTTTTCTCCTTCTTTTTAATAAGTTAATTTTCTGATCCTTTCCAAATAGGCTTTGCTTGTTTCCCAGGTCTTCTCTATGCGCAAGTGAGGAACAACATAATGAGCTATTGCCTATCTGTTTCCATTTTTGAATATTGAACCTTACACTGTGTGCATGCATTTGGCATCAGATGAGTGACAGGACTGTAGGTGAGGAAACATTCGGAGTGGTTTGGGAAGCCGTGTTGCTTACGAGATGGAAATCATCAGTCTGACTCTCCTTTTTCACTTCTGCCCCCAGAGCAACATCTAACCTCCGTTTCGTTGCTGGTATCCGTAGTAGCTTTTTGTGTCTTCCTGTGACATGCTCTTCTGTACCTCATGGACTAAATATTTTCAGACAACTGCCCAGAACTGTACTATAGTTTTTAGCTTGATCAACAAATTGCAGTTTAGGGGTGATCCAGCTTTCGTGTCACCCAGCATTCTTACTGACATGACCTTAGAATTAATTAAAAGTTGAAGTACATAAGGTGGGGTCATTTGTAGCTTGTTTTTGCATGGCTGTGCTGATAGGAAAGGCAAAGTGATGCAGTGGCTTTGAAGCCTTTGCTTTTGAAATACATTTAATGTCATGTTGAGAGAGAAGAAAAAGCAGTGGTCACAAGGCTGAGGTTCAGGTTGCTCGTTGGAATTTTACATAAGAGCCAGTTTGCTTCATGTACTATTAATTTAGAGGGTGTTTTCTAGATGTATTTCTACACCTGGTTGTCACGGTTTAAGGCTGGGCTGGCTATTAAACTGATGACAGATACTCTTTATTAACCCTTTCTGTCCCCAGAAGGGGAAGGAAAAGAGAAAAGGGAGAGAGGCTTAACGGTTTAAAATGGCTTTAATGAAACAAGAACAAAAAAGGATAATAATAATAGAAAAAGTAATGGAATATATACAGAACCAATATCGAGCTCCCTTGACGGTGGGGGAGGCCCTGGGAAAGTCCCGGACTGTACTCAGCAGCAGGCAGGAGCTGGATTCAGGAATGCACAGATTGGGATGGAAGGCAGAAGAATTGGACAGTGTCCTCTTCAGATGCCGACCACAGAGGAAGAGAGCTTGACCCTCGTGATCCCTCAGCTTTATGCCGAGTATGACATGTATGGGATGGAATACTGCATTTGGTCAGGGTTGGGTCACCTGTCCGACCCGCTTCTCCCCACCGCAGGGTCACAGGTGTGACCCCTTCTCTGCTTTTTCATTTCTGGTGCGTAAGAAGTGCAGCAGAAGCAAGCATTGACCTTGGTTTCCATACAGATAACAATAAGCCTTTCTGCATACCATTCCTACTGATGTTCCAGCACTATCTATAAGCATCGAGTCTTACTACTGCTAGAGGCAGCTACTATCTGGAAAAACATGCAGTTAATTTCAGAGAGCGCAGTCTCTCAGAAGAGACTTAACTGAAAAGTAAAATCACTAAAAAGAAAATTGGTTCTGTCCTAGCTCAAACCAGGATACTGAGGTGGACTTTTTTCACTGAGAAACTTTGATGAAAATGAGATCATCTTGATTTAATGAAGTAATAGAGTCTGAGTTGATGTGCATACAAACATTCCAGATTTCCCAATGTACGTCTTCTCTTAAAACTTCTCTTTTCCATAATGCAGGATGGTCGCTACAGGAGATGAACATAAAACCAGTAGACAGCAGCGGTGGTGCGAAATCGTTGCCTGGCATGCAGGAATGTGTTAGAATTTTCTACAGAAAAATTTATTCGAAGACTAGAGCTTGTGCTCTAGTTCCTGTTGAGTTAAAAACAGCAATAAGCACGTTTTATGAATGCTGACCTGTTGGGAATTTGTGGGGGAAGTTACTGTGCAAGCTCTTCTCTGACCAACTTCTTTTCAGTACTTGGTGTGTAGCAACGGTTCTTCCTTGAAAACACAAATGTCTTTATTTGAAGGTATTGTAAAGGTTTGAGCCAAATGTCAGACTTCATTTCATGTTATAAACCCAGAAGCAGTAGTTGTGATAATCCAAGCAAACTCCGTAAAATAAGTTACAGGATTTAAGTGACTTGTATGCTGATTTACACATTTTACTTTTTCCCCCCAAAGAACTGGAAGCACAGCTGATTTGTGCGTCCACCTGAGGTCTGGTAACTCAGACTGAGCTAAACCAACAATGTTAGCTGTTTGCTAGTACACTTTGGCCTGCAGTACAAAAAGTGTGTTTTTCAATGTTGCATCCTGACAAGAAATGAATACAGTGAGTGGCGAGGGCTGCCTTGGTGAGTGCGTAGACTGCATGATCTGGGAAACATCAAAAGAATAATTTTACGCCTGCAGCATCCTTACTGGTGTCAAGATTCAGAAATTTTAATAAATTGTTTACTTTCTTTAGTAATTGTTGGGAAGTGCTTCCTTCAGTGAGAAAAGATCAGATACAGTGTGCGTGATACTCGTGCTTTCACTGTGTTAGGTTTGTGAAGGGAAAGGATGTAGGGTGGTGTGTTGGCTGCTTTCATGAGCAAGTCTGTGCAAATCCAGGGGTCTAAAAATGACCTTGGGATTCCGGTCTAATACTGCTTCAAAAATTACTTTCAAACTGGTTTTCTTTAAACATAGTCTTGCTAAGAACAATGGAGTGAAACACGAAGTTTCTAGTTCCTTCTCTGCCCTGGGAAGCAGCAGTTAGCAGCCAGATGAACAGATACAGACGTGTGGAGATGCTATGTGCTCAGTGGGAAAGGCAGCACTGTTTAATCCTGCTTTCCACTCTGCTCTGTCTCTTCCTTCACCTTTCCTTAGCTTGTATGTACATTTTTCTTCCACAAAATCTAGAAGCTCATAATTAGTACAGCTCATCTCTCACGAGCTGCCCTTTCCCCACCCTCCATCCTTCTTCCACAGAGCTTATCTGGCTGGGTTTCCCACCGGCAGTTCAACCAGGACAGCCTCCTCCTGCACCCTGCCATAGCTGTCCTTGACACAGCAGGAAGAATACCGCGATGAACATATTTTGCCCCAACATGCTGTATAGCAACATGTGATTGACCTTCAGGTGAAGTTATTACTAGTATCTTACCTTTTGTGTTGAACGGTTTTGCATTCCATTTTATGAAAACAAAGGTGCAAGCTTGCCTCCTTTTTGCATGAAATAGAAGGCAGAGTGGTACAAAAGTCACGAGCAATAGAAATCCCACTTTCCCAGGCTCGAGTATACTCGGTTATTTATATTGCAGATGCCTGCCGTGGTAGCGAAAGCTGATGCATTGTCCCATGCAGACGGGCTTGCTGGCTAATGGAGCTGGTCGGTGGGAAGCGGAGCTGCGATGCGCTTCAAGCTGCCAACATTCCCAGTGTTTCCAAGGATGTTTGCCAAATTGTCTCTGCTGGTGTTTTACGCTGTCAAAGCTGATAGCTTTCTCACTGAGGTGGCAGTTGAAGGCTTCGAGGTATTTTTAGGAAAACTAGCCAATTGGTTCTCTTGCTGACTTTTAGTTGGCAGGTGAAGTGTTTTAGTTTAAGAAGAAAATCCTTGTGACGGAGGAAAGAATGTGTGAGTAATTTTTGTAACAGTCATAATGTATGTAATCCTATGTCAAATCATGACAAAAATAAGCAGCGGACTTACTAGTTATCATAAATCCTGTGGTGTGTCACGGTCTTCCAGCCTGTTTAAAACACACTGCCTTTTTTAACTGGGATTTTTAACTTTAGTCTGTTAGTTTTCTGTTTTTTTCAATTCCTAATTAATTCATTTATAAAGGCTTACAGCTTGCAAGGGGAGGGAGGGGAGGATTTGTGCACTTTCCCATGGGAAAGTAAATCGAGCTTCCCCAAAAGAAGATTTTTTTTTTCCAAATATTTTTTCCAAATCCAGTCATTTTCTTAATCATTATTTACATACTTAAAACTTGACATAAGGTAGAATCTTATCAGTATTTGACTAGATGCCAAGCATTACATGGTTTTTAATGTAGGTTTTGATGTGCATTTTGTGATGTTTAAGAGGGTTCTGTTTTGCCTAGTGAATGCAAATGAGGTTACACTGAGGTATGACTGAATTACGTCTGCTTTAAATAGAGGAGGAGAATTGCTTCCTTATGGGATCATTTTTGGAGCCTTGTGGGAAAGGGCGTATGTCTCTCAAACTTCACACCACCTTGTGGAGAGGCCACAGCTGGTGCTTTCTTCTGTGGGTGCTATCTCTGCTTGTGACGTGGTGAACAAGGACTAGATTTGGGGGAAGGCTGAAATGTTTCTGCCCACACTGTGCGTTCATAGAATCGTGGAATGGTCTGGGGTTGGAAGGGACCTTAAACACCACTTGGTTCCAATGCCCCTGCCACAGGCAGGGACACCTTCCACCAGACCAGGTTGCTCAAAGCCCCATCCAACCTGGCCTTGAACACTTCCAGGGAGGGGGCACCCACAACGTCTCTGGGCAACCTGTGCCAGTGTCTCACCACCCTCATCATGAAGAATTTCTTCCTAATATGTAATCTAAATCTGCTGTCTTTCAGTTTAGAACCACTATCCCTCGTCCTATCACTACACGCCCTTGTAAAAAGTCCCTCTCCAGCTCTCTTGTAGGCCCCTCGTGGGGCTCTTGTGGCTAAATAAAACAGCCGTATTTCACATGACACACAGTTCTTTATACAGACACCTATCTTTAGCAGTCAAATCCCATTTTCACTTCTCGATATGGGGAGGGAATTGGTTGTTATTAGAAATAGCAAAACTGGTATGTGAATTGTAGCATTTGAGCTGCACATTACAATACTGGAGGGAATGAGTTAAAGCTTTAGCTAGTGTGGGATAGTTTCGTATTGCGTGTCACTTCTGTTGCTCCACATGAATACGGCAGGCTTTGCTTGTGTGAAACAAAAGGCTTTTAATTATTGCTGGTTTTGTTCCCTTCTCTATATAGAAGTTGCCCATAAAAGCATCAGTTGAATTTTTAATTAGGAAAAACCTTCGTAGAAAGTCCTTACAGAAATAATAAGCTCATTGAATTCTTTCAGAGGAGTGGAAAGGGATGGGTGGAAGGGAAAATTCCTCAAAGATCACAATTTTTGTTTTCTTTAGAGAAGGCAATTAGATTTTTTTATGAAGTGCTTCTGACTATTTTTTTAACTCTTTCAGAGAATCCTTTTATTTAATCCTTGCTTAAAATCCCAAAACTTTTCTTTTTCAGGATTTTGACCCCAACCAGTAATTTCCAAGATATTTGGACCCTCTATAACTTCCTTATAAGCAACGAGGTATGAAGTTTTCTTTTATGTTTTGTCACATATGCTCCTGCTACATTTTTTAATTTAAAGTAGTTATGAGGTTAGCTGTCTCATCATTGTCTTTCCATTACACTAGAATTTTGAAGATTCACTCTTATTTATTAGGTGTCAGACATAGAAATACTTTTTTGGTTGGCACCTACAGGAAGTTACTTGAATCTCTGCCAGTATTTGAGTTACTTGTGTGCCTTTCTGAACGCTCATTTGTTGTGAATGACTCGCTGTCTGGAGCAAAAAGCCGTGAAGCTGAGGTCACCCAAACATCCCTGACCCAGTCGCTTTAAGAAGACAGTACANCACCTACAGGAAGTTACTTGAATCTCTGCCAGTATTTGAGTTACTTGTGTGCCTTTCTGAACGCTCATTTGTTGTGAATGACTCGCTGTCTGGAGCAAAAAGCCGTGAAGCTGAGGTCACCCAAACATCCCTGACCCAGTCGTTTTAAGAAGACAGTACATCGCACTAGGTAGTGCTATGGAGAGTATTGGACGCAGTGCAGAGGGGGGAAAGAGAAATTGAAATTACTAGTTATTCATCAAGTTTTGACTCGCTTGTGCTGAAAGATTTTAAGAATTGAAATAGAAATGAATGTTTGCAGTAGAGGTGTTTTCCCATTTATTGTATTCCATATTTCAGATTCGCAGTCCTCTGCTATACAGAAAAAGATACTTGATTTGGGGCCTGTATATACACGGCAGCTATAGTTACGGAATTAACACGAGTCAGAACTTCGTTTGCTGTAGGACTATAGGGTTGATTGGGGGTGGGGGGGGAAGAATTATCTAAGGTCTTTCAGATTTGTGGAGAAATTGTTAGAAAAGGGAGCTGGAGTGATAGCTTTCACTCCCATTATGTACAATCAGGACTGTTAATTTCTAATACTTGCTTTTATAATACATAGCATGACTTTTTAATGTACTTTCTCAACTTGAGAGCCTATTGGGTAATATGCTAAGCATAGCTGTTATACCAGCTGTAGGATTTTAACCTATATGTGATACTTGGTGAATTACTATGTTAATTCTTTGTTTTAGATAAATAACAGTGTAAAATTCACTGCTGAGGAGCTTTACGAGTGCGTTTCACAAGAGACCTATCGGTAAGCCAATTACTGACCTTGTCAGATGGGTTTTGAGACAGCCTTTTAGCGTGTACTGTATTAACCAAAGTACCATAAGAGAAATCTTTTGGATAAAGAAAAAACCACCATGGTAGGAGAGGCATAGGGAAGATGACTGGGGATTTTTTTCTTCTTTTTTTCCTTTTTTTCTTTTTTATTGATGACCTGCTATTGAAACAGAGTGGGAGAGGACAGAAATTAACTGAGATGACCCATTAGCATCTACGCAGTGATTTTCAGCTGTTTGAGGTGAGATGTTGGTCCTTCTTTCCTCTACCAGTTTTGGATTCATGGCTTAGTGGCAGAGCCGGTGTAAGTCAGTGTTCATTGTAAGGTAGCTTAAAGCATGAGACTGTGTTTAAGTGCATTTGAAATTCTGTTTTGGTGAGGTACTTCTTGTAACTGAACTCGTTATGAGAGCTTTGCTTAAACCAGCAGAGGAAACAAACCCAGCGATTCAAGCGATTTAACTGTACCATGAAAACTGGGCACACCTGCAGTTGCTGTGCTCCGTTGTGGCCACCGTTATTAAACTCATAAATTCAGCCATTGTATATTACTAAGCCATTTGTAAGTACAGTTCAAAAAAAAAAAGAGAAACAAATGTAAGATTCCAAGTACTTGTTTGCATTTTAAGAGGCTTTTTTCAGTTCAGTCACAGGAAAAGGAACGTTCTGTTGTACAGCTGAGTTAAAGACCTTGAAAACATTAATCTAAAAATGAGTGTCCTGCAAGTCTTGCAGTTCTTTACAGTAAAGTTTCTGGCTCATAAAAGGTTTACTTCTGAATTTGTGTAATTGAGGGCTTGTAAATCCAGGTTCTGTGAGATTTTTAGAATGCTGTAAATTTTTTAATAAATCTTAAGTGGATAATAAAAGATAGGTGAATATTTCCTCTGACATTGCTGCTATATGGATATGAACTAGCTGGAACTTGCCAGGATATGAAGCATGGTTCCATCAGCTGTGTAAAAGACTTGGACCTTACTTTAATCTGTGTAGGCAAATTATTCTAGAAAGCTTTCCTTTGCCTGGATTGATACCAATTTCCTAAATCTTCTCTGAATTTGTGCAAATTGCTAGGTCAGGGGAGAAATTTTATGGAGGGAGAGATTCAGTCTGTGTGTCGGTAGAGGAAAGGAGTTTAGAAGTTTAACTGGCTGGAGCTGGTGACCAGCACTTCTGTAGTTGTCACATTTTCAGATATTTGTGGGCATCTCCATCAATGTCTGTACAAAATCTACAGTGTACCCACAGCCTTTGGTGTTGTGTTAAGGGTAGCAAGGGAACTGCAGTTTCCTGATGTTTGAAAGGTATCCCTAGGTTGGTATTTTATCAGAAAGCCTGAGAATTTGGACCATTGTCATGAATTCTGTGTGTCACAGTAGATCTCGTGGCCAAAAAACCCCATTCTTGCCAGAACTTTCATTTTCTGGATGAGTGGCACAGGGTGAGGGTGACACTTTAGTTACCTCTAAGTTGGGTGACACTTGTTGTGCCCTTGAACACAAGTTGTGCCCCTTGAAAACATACAAAGCAAAAGAAGCAAAGGTGAAGATGTGTTGCTATAAATTCAATCCATAGATTTTGAAAGTGCTGCTCAGGTCTAACTGTTCTCTGTTATTACAGCAGTGAAACTATTTGGTATTACAGAAGTGAAATAAAATATGACTGCCTAATAAAGCAGAGATGCTAAATGAGGTTTTAAAAGCACTCAATTAAAAAGAGGTGTTCCAGGAGAAAAGGCACAGGAAAGGAGACTGCTTTAAGGCAGGCTGGATTACTTGTGCTTTGGCAGAAACATGCTGAACAAAGTGTTTCCCCTTCCTTCAATGACCAGCGAATGTTTTTGCTTCAACCTTTGAATTCTTTGGGAGGCAAATTCCTGTCTAGAATATTTGTACTCTGCCCGTTCCTTTTTCAGGATATGCCAAAGATGTTCTTGTCTTGAAATTTGGATCCAAAGGGTTTCTCTGTATCTGGAGAAGGAAGAGGACTACTTGAAGCTACATAGCCAAAGCTATATGCGCAGTCCTTGCTGCTTTTGTATCTGAGTGGTACTACAGGCTTTGGTATCGCAGCAGCATTTATAAGATGCCAGCCAAGGTACTAGGGCCCAGATCTTTAGGATAGGAGTGGAACAAACAGACCGACCCTGCCCCAGAGATCCACTGTAACCATTTTTTGCATCTTCAGTAAATTCATAAAGTAGGTTTTTCCATCAGAAAATCTTATGTGAGCTTTAAACATTTTTTTTTCTGAACTTGCCTGCTGGTTGCCAGGCAGATTCTAGTCTTCCTCTCTCAGATCTGAGTAGTGTTGACTGAAGAACTCTTCCTTTTCTGGTGGGTTTTTTACCTCCCCACCCTGCCCCATTGCTTCCCCATGTCCCCTGTCCTTATATTGGTGGAGACTGAGCTGGGGCGAGAGCAAAGCCCTGTAACAAGACAAAAACCTCCCACTGCACTGAGTCAGGTCGCTTGCAGTTCATGTCACTGTTTGGGGTCGAGGCAGCAGCCTGCAAGGGAGGAGATGGGGTTGTACGAAGGGAGCAAAGGGCAGGCCCAGCCACTGAGTTCTTCCGCAGTGCAGATTCTTCAGACCTGATAAAGCGCGCTTGCAAAAATCCTAGCCTGGTGGATCTTTCTTAATTGAAATGAAGTTTTTCCCTTCTGAATAGTGGGAGCGTGCCACAATCCTGAGCTGCAGAATTAGGTAGATTAAGGGAGATTTAGCTAAAGCCCTTGTTCCTCCCTCCCTCCCCATTCAGGCATGAGCTGCGGGCAGTCAAGTTGCTGGATTGCAAGAAGAGTTTCAGAGAGGTCGCTGTAGTTTTTATGGCAAGCAGCTAATGTGAAGATTGAAAGTTACCCGTTCAGTACTTTCTAAGGCTTTTGAATTTTCACAGTTGAGCAGTGAACAGCTTGTATCATTTAATAAATGACAATTTCATGGAAAGGGTAAGCGGTAAAAAGAATTATTCAGGCTTTGTTTTGCAAGCCGATGATCTTGTCTGAACTAAGGAAATACATTGTTTGGAGGCATGGGCATCTAAGGAGGTTGCTTGAAAGCTATGCGTGACTGCCACGCTGCTGCTTTTACTCTTCCACCTGGTTGCATCTACCTGGCAGTAAACTGCCAAAGGAGGTGGAGGTGAGTGCGTTAGGCAGGGGTTGGGAAGACACTGATGCCTCAGGTCTGGCATGGGCACCGACACAGCGATACCAGTGTGCTCTGTCTCTGGCCAGGTGTTCGCCTGCTAGCCAGGGAGAGCACCCTCTGCCTGCCCCTGTCCCCTGGGCCCTGGTGCGGGCTCCGTGTGTGGTGTGGTCAGCACAGCGGTTTGGTTTGTTGTCCTGATACACAGTCTGTGGTGACGAAGCGCAGGACTGTCTGGCGGACACCCTCGGGGAGTACTGCCCGCATCATCTGCGAACCCTGGCACTTGTCCTCTTTCTTGAGGGTCCTTTTCAGTGCCCGATGTGTCCCTTTCTGCCAGCCTGGCACAGCTGGGTGTCCCGCACCAGTGTCCCACATTTCAGTGGGAGTTACCCATGATCCAGTATGCACCAGTGTCTTTTTGAGGGTGCAGAAACAAGCTCTCTTGACCTGTTCTAACATTTATTTCTAGTTACTGTAGTCACTACAGTTGAACAAACCTGTCGCACTGTTTTTGGTTCTAAAAGTCTGCATGTAGTATCATACTAGTTACCATTTTAACTGTTAGTTGGTGGCCACTAGAATGATGTAGTGAAAATTTTAATTAAGGACACGGAACTATTCATGTCTCAGCTGAGATACTTTTCTGCACTAGCTTTTAAGAACTCGTCTTGAAAACTGTCACTGCTGCAGAGGGTTTATAACTTGTACTGCTGAGGTGTCCCGATGTTTGCTCTCGTTCTGTACGCAGGCTTGACTGATAGCCCGAGTAAGTACACTGTGTACTTACTACTGGCTGCCCAGCGGTGCCTAACTTGCCAGTCTCGAAGCTGAGTTGAGGCGCCGTTCGTAGGTGATGAATGAAGCTCGTTCATCAGGAGCATGGATGTTCTTTCATCAGCATAGCTGTGCCAGCACTATAGGTGATTGTCAGAGAAATGCTATACATTTAGACTGCTCTGTGATAGAATTCATGTCCTGCTGTGTTGGGCTGAACTGCCAAGCTTCTGTTTCCAGGCAGAGCAAAAAATACTGGGAGGGTATGCTGTGTATCCTTTTAAAAGCATCCCTTAGTTTGAATTGTATTTAAAATAAATAAATATATATAAAAAAAGTTGATCAAGTGAAAAAAACCCAAAACCCCAGACTAACAAATCTAGCTGTTGGATATAGAACTGCATTGATACAGGCATAAAGAAAATAATGTGTGTAAACTTGTGCTCAGCATAGTAAAAAAATGACTTTAGAGGCTGGTCTGGTAGCCCTCCGGCTGCACTTGTGTAACTTACCCTTGCCTTTTTTATCTTTTATTGAGTACCACCTTTGTTTTTGAGGAGTACCTTTGAAACGGTCTTTTGAGACAGTCTCTGTTGGAAAACCGAAGTTACAGAATGTTTTCTGTGCGATCAGGTTTAGATTCCTCTTTTGAAACAAAAGCCTAAGTAATAAATCAGTGTAGTCAAGAGATCTATTTTGTGTGTAAATCCATTATATATGAATATACGAAAGGTGGTTTGAATTGAACCTTCCAACATCCCCGTTCTGTCAGGAAAGCTGATACAAGTGACCTTTCAACACCAATTATTTTTTAAAACTACATAATGCAATGAAAAGTAAAAAGGAGCTCTGCCTGTTGGCCGAGTTGCGGGTTGGCTGTTTTAAAGTGTTCTTGTAACACCCTTGCTTTTAGCAGCAGCTTTAGAGCAAAAGTCACTGCCACTTCTTGGGTTTTATGGACATTGCCTTTTTGACTATACACATCACAACTGCATAGTTTGTCTTCTGCCATATCCCTTTTTAGTGCAAAATTATGTTAAATTGTATTTTGAGTCAGGGCAAACTGGTTTCAGGCCTTGTAGCCACTTTCCTAGTAGGAAAGCAACAAATAATTCCCAGCAGCTGCTGCTCCTCTGAAGTTACGTTTGGTTGCAGATGGACACCAGAGAAGAGCCTGCAGAAATGACCCAGTGGGTGACGGGTGGAGTGGGGTTGCTCTTCTGTCAGTACCTCGTGTGTCGAGGGGCTGTTGGCGAGGGTGTGAGGAGACAGGAGGGATAAACAATCCACGGGGCAAAGTGTGTGCTCCTTTTCCCCAGGGGGGGTGAAGGGGAACTGTTGCATCTCTTGCACATCACACTTGTACAAGCAAGAACATGAAAATCTGTGCTAATTGTTTAAAATTACAATTTTTACGTATGCATGAGGTAATTTTTTAAACTCTTAACATTGAGCTGCCTTATCTGTGCTTGATTGTGGGGTTGGTTTTTTCCCTGAGTGCAATAGCAAATATGTTTTCAAATACTCTAGCTTCTGTATAGAAATGAGGAATTTTTTTTTATTGTTTACCATTTAACCAGTTTTACTGTGTAATTCCAAGTCCAAATAGAAAACCAAGAGCAAGTATTTTGGCATTTTTACCACTGGAAGAAGGGCAGACTGTGGAGGGAAGACTGGTCAAAGTGTGTGAGAACTTAAAACGCAGCAGACCTGCAGTGGTTTAGTGTCTGCATGTGGTTTTTAGGAAACTAGACATGGAGAAACAACATCTCAGATCCAGCTGTTCCGCCAACATTTATTAAAGCTTTCTGAAAGATGGAAGCTTTGTTTCGCTGTCTTTCAGAAGAACATTGGAATTCGAAAGGTTTTTTGTGTTGAACTAGGGTGGCTGCTATTTAAACATTCAACACCATTTGCCAGCCTGCCCTGTGTTCCAAAACAGGAATCGCTGTGGTTACTGTAAATGTGTGCTTAGGGGTTTTTTGTTTCAAAAAAACCCATTTCTTACAGTGCTTTTTTCTGTGTGCAGGTGTCCCGTCTTGAATATGTGACTGGAAGTCCCTTTAGGAGTAGCTCATTTAAACACTGTTTAACTCGCAGGAGCCTTAGCTTGTAAAACGTTGTCTCTGATGGTGACAGTCTGTGGATTATCAGAAAAGTGGCAGGTGTCAGGCAGGTGTGAGAGGAGCAAGACTAGTGGCAGTCTGAAGTCAGATTATCCCAGAAGCCTAACATCAGTCTCTGACCGTATTGTAACTGTGGGTAGAACTTGCTTCTGCCTGCAACACGCAAACCCATAGGAAATGTAGTTGACTTGCAGCTTAAACTCATTCAGTAAAAAACAGTAAGGCTCAGTTTTGGGTTGAGAAGACTGAACTGGTGTTTGCTGTGTGGCTCTTGGATTGTTCCTCACTGCAGGATACAGTGGTGGTTAGCTGGCTCTGTAATAAACTTGGTCTTTTGCTATACAGATAAAATCCATCTGGATTTCCAGAGGTACGGAGTATTCTCTGCTTTTGACAAGAGTTAAAGCATAGTAGTAGAATCTCTTTGAATTTTGTTTTATAGATAGAAATCTTCCAGTGTATTCCTTTAAAAATGGGTCCGTTGTGTCCTGATAACCTTTGTATCTTCTCTTCCCTAGGGAAAGGTTGGAAGTTGGATGTTGCCAGCTGGCCCAGCTGGAGCACACTATCAAGCAGTGTCACGCGTTGGTTCAGGGGGAAGCCAAGAACAGGGGCTGGCTGTGATGCTGGGGTCAAGGTTTGGAGCTGCGGTGCTCACCCCTGCATTTGCCTTGTCCAGGCGAAGTCTAACAACTCAAGTGTGCAAGGGAAATGCTCGAGGAGCCAAAAATCTGCCACCTTTTTTCTCGATGGTGCCATTTTGTATTTGAGTTGAAGGAAAAAAACAGCTGGTTACACATGTATGTTAAACGTCAGCCTTTGTGCTAAGGGTTGCAAGCTAACAAACAAACAGAATTGTTGGTCTGAAGCGAGGGTCTCTGGGTGGATGTGGTTGGTTTGGCGTGCGGCAGGCATGCTGGGCTGCTGCTCTGAATTCCAAACCCTCTGGGTAGGGGCCAGGTCTGTCACACAGGAAAACCTGTGCAAGGCATTTGTTTTGCTGGTATTGAGAAGCGAGAAAAAAGAATGTATTGTGAGACCCGGGGGTCTGAAAGGAAAGCAGCTGAGTGCGGTCAGAGACCCGTGGTGCTTGCTGCCCCTGCAGGCATGAAGGACTGAAACACAGATGCTGTGTTTCCTCTGCAGTGCACTACGTACAAGGCTTAAGAGAGAACATAGAACAGAACAGGGAAAGAAATGATGTTCCTTTTTAAAAAAACCCAACCAAAACAAAACAAAGCCAGCCCCATGCAGGTGTTTGTTCTGGACCTCTTTTCCAGGGAAAAGGATGTTTTCCCTTTGTTAAAAGATCCACTAAACCTTCTAGCAACGCTCTTTCTCTTGAAAATGCTGCCGCCTCCTCTTTTACCACCTTGCCCTGCAAAGGCACGGGCAGTTTCCCCTCTGTGGGTTACACTCTGTGACTTGCCTCATCCCTGCTCTCCACATGCCATCTCTGAATGTTATTTGTTGCTTTCCAGAACTGCTTTAACTCTGTGAACTTTCTAAAAGCCATTTTCAATGCTGCTCTGGCCTTTAAAGCTACCTCTTCCATGTATGTATTTGTACAGAGATGAGATGACTGGCAAAGTTCTAGAAGCATTTATTTTGATATTAATTTTTGGATGTATTTGTAAAATCTTTTATTGTAAAAATCTAATTTATTGTTACAGTAAACAGCAGTTAATTCTGCATGGCAGTGTGGCTGTGAATGAATAGCTCTGTTTTCACTTTGCCCAACTACTGCAGATGCAAGCTTAATGCTGCTCTCGCCCCTGACCCCTGTCTGAGAAGCAGGTCAGTCAAGTTCCTGTCTCAGCACCATTCATTCTAAGGGCTATTTCTGATCAAGTTGTTCCCCTACACCTGTGGGATAAGTAAGTATGTTATGCTCAGATAAGCTCATCATGGTGATTGATAACTGTGAAGCTGGATCAACTTAAGCACATGATGTCTGTCTGTTGTAGCTCACATCTACTTTTGGTATGCTTTAGGAGAAGACAGCTGCTACGGATTAAGATGACTGCTTTGTGTTTTCTCATACTGCCTCTCCCTGTTTGAATGCACCCAGCTTAATGGCTTGGAGTAATGGCTGAATTTCTTCAGGCTGATGTTTTCCTGCTCTAGGGCAGAGCTGGAGTAGTCTGCTCATGCCCCACTTCAGTAGGATGGTGCACTATGTGACATCACCTGCAACCAAGGCCCCTTACTGGCACTGGGATCAGACAACTGTAGTAAACTAAGGCAGTGATGGCACCTGAAATTAGTTGCCTAAAGCTCCCTGGTTAATGCAGAGGAGCACAGCTGAATGAGCAGATCAAGTGTCTTTCCTACAACAGCATCAGGTGTTTCTTTTCACCATGGAGTTAGTTCACTTGGCCCCTTTCTTATCTTGCTTCTGGAGCACCACACCTTAATTTGCACAGAGCTTTTGGTAACCTGAGCCTGGGAGCAGTGTGGAAGCAGGTCTGTCTCCCTGAGCTGCTGGCTGCCTGCTCAGAGCTGTTTCCACAGGGACCTCTTACCATGCAGGCAGGAGGGGGACATAACACTTCCTGCCTCCCTGTTTTCTCCTCAGCCCAAACCTGAGCTGGAGAGGGGCAGTTAAAGACCCTGCTGTGTCTTAAACCTACACACATGCAAAATGTCTGGTTTTGTGTCATAAACAGTCTTGTTAAAGGACACAGAGACAGCACAGCCACGCTGTAGTGCAAGGGTTTCCCAAAAGGTACCTTTAATGTGTTTGCAGCAGCAGCAAGCAGTCAGTGCTAGCTTTGGCACCAGGGGTTAGATGTGCAGCACTACACATTAGACACCATGTCATCCTAACCAATATTTTATCTGTATGAATAGAGGAAGTGAACTACAACATAGTACTATGAGCACATACAAAATCAAGTTATTTGTGTTCTATCACACTTTCAGCTTGTATTATTAGAAAAATAAACTTAAGACAGTTACTAATCAGGTGAATACATTTTCATTGCCAACAGGCAAGAGTTGAAAACCCCCCACAGTGAAGTTTTTATTCTACAAAGGTCAGCTCACCCCTCGTAACAAAACCGCTGTACATAAAGCACCCTCTGCCTTTTTGTCAAAGCACGTGGAGCCAAAATAATTCTCCCATCCTAGAAAGTCACAGCTATGTTATGTTCAGAAACTCCATTCAGCTCTAACAACTGCACTGCGTACTATGCTATGCTGTTGTAGCAGAGGTGAAAGCTCAGCAGCTCACATCCAGTGATACCTCAGTTCTCCCACTCGATCGCTACGAGCGAACACCAAGGTTGTCTCTGCTTCAATAAACATTTATCTGCCATTTTCATGTCAACAGATAAAATACTCTGCTGAGCATATAAAAACTGTTATAAAAAGGCAATCATAAAAGAGAAGGTATTGGCAGGCATGGCAGCTTTTTTTTAATAAAAAAAATAGCCATTATATCTATTTAAATAAGGCTTCTTGTTACAGATTGTTCCAGTTACTGAAGGAAAGCAAGGCCTGATGAAAAAACACAATCCCCCATAAACCTTACACTTCCTGCCCCAAGAACACATCCTACAGGAAAAGTCGTTTAATGTGCAAAGTGACAAAAAAATGCTGGGGGAAGCTCCCAAAATTATATGCCCAGTCTAGTTCCTCTTGCATTATCTTCAAAAATCTTACAAAAACCCAAACCAAACCCTAAAACAAAGTCCTAAAATACACAAAAAACCTTCATCTTGATATTCTTTCCCAAACAAATATGTACAGCACGTTAATATGCAATATGCAAAAGCTCTGTGTTGCTGTTGGCAACATCTAGGCCCTCCCCAACCCTATTCACATGTGTACCTCTACTAAAAACACAATTACATCACTAAGCCTGTTAGTTTGAAGAGGGAATTTACTTCACTTAAAACTTGTAAATTTTTGTGTAGGGGCTCCATTCGTTTGACTCTGAATTGTAGACTTCAACTGTGTTCAAGAATTCATTGCCATCAAACCCCCCAACTGCATAAATAGTGTTTGCCACTGTTGTAATGCCGGCGTTGCTCCTCGGAGTAGTCATGCTCCCCATCATCTTCCACTCGTTCTTAGCAGGGTCGTACATCTCCACGCAGCTCACCGCGTGAGAGCCATCAAAGCCTCCACCAACAAAGAGTTTTCCTATCAAAGGGAAACAGAAGAGAATGTTACAATCCCAAGGACCAGCTCTGCCACCAAACACAGCCTCCATTCCAGGGAGACAAACCAAGGCAAACCGAAGGAACTTCAGGTTTTCTGTTGGAAGCCTCTGCCTTATTCAATGGCCAAAGTTACTGCAGTACTGACCTGCTCTGGGTCTCTTGATCACTACAGCTGACAGGATGTTATTTCAGAGTAAGTGCAAAGTCCAAATTCAAAACAGATGCAGTGCTGGAAGCTGCACAGTGATGTTTTGAAAAGAAAGGGGTGGAGGGAAATGCCCCAGAAGTAGGATTTTTTTTGGTTTTTTGGTTACAGTTTTTAATTAAATGGGAGGCATAGCCAGGTTCTTACTGAATTGTCTCCTCCCCGAGAAGCAACGCAGCTTTGCATTCTACTTGTATCGTAGCTTAATGTGAAAAATTCATGAAACACAAGAGGTTGCTTAAGCCTGCAGAAGCCTACCGTCACGGACAGCCACCCCAGCTCCTCGTCGAGCCACGTTCATGGGCGCAATCAGGGTCCAGGTGTTGTTCTCTGGATTGTAACGCTCCACACTGTTCAGGCAGTTCCACGATTCTGCTCCTCCAATGATGTATAAATATCCCCCCAGCTCACACACCGCAGACTGATGTCTCCCTACAATCAAACGCCAGGAGTTACAGCCCAGCACACAAGTCAGGCCCTAGCAGTACGCCACAGCAGCTGCAACTTAAGCAGTTTCATTGTTTGGTTTGGTTTTAAACCTGCAGTTTTGCTATCGCCCTTCCCCCCCCTTCCTCCCAAACTACACAGCAGACTTACGGATATTAAGGGGAGCACAGCTTGTCCAAGATTTTGTGACGGGATCAAACACATCACAGTTCTTAAGTCCCTTTTGACCATAAGGATCTGAACCACCAACAATGTACAGTCTTCCATTCAGGGCACAGACTCCTATTCATATAGGGAAGAATAAAAAGTAAGCTAATAAATGAATACATTTAAATAAATCCAACAGTTGATCAACTGCAGATGTGTTACCTGCATTGCAGCGATTGGTTCTCAGTTCCGGAACAGGAGTCCAGTCATCTATTTCTGGCTCATACATTTCTCCACAGCTCAAGTCATCTGAGTGACCGTTTGACCCACCCACGACATACAGCTGCCCCTACACAGAAAAAAAAAAAACCCACAACCTACTTACCTACTTCACATCCAATTACACAATTCAAATCATTAGCACTTTAGTAAAAGTGTAGCTACAACAAAGCAACGTCTGTTACCATTTTGTAATGTTTGCCCTATTCATCCCAACAACCTTTAAGTAAGGTCACACTCCACCTCATCTCCACCCACCACACACCATTAAAACTGCCATCTGGAACCGAGCTCTTGGTGTTCTCATGGGTGCAATGAAAGTCCAAGCGTCCTTTTGCGGATCGTAGCATTCCACCGTGCGCAAACACTCCTCTCTGTTATATCCACCTAAAAGCAAAAGGTTGGAGGGTATCACATTTCCAAAGACCAGGTGTTTTGACATTGAAGAACAAGCGTACAGAGTTAAGAAGCCCCTGTCCTCCCCACCACCCCCAACTTAGCAAGTTACTTAAAGACTTGTTACTATTTCTTTTACCTGCAGCGATGAGCTTGCCATTAAGTTCAGCGGTGCCCAGTCCAGACCGAGCATACTGCATGGGAGACATGGGCTTCTCTACGATATCATTTGGTTGAAGCTCAAAACTCAGACTCTTCAGCAGTCGTGGCGTGCTTGTGGGAGAGCTCTGAGGGCTGTTACGGCCGTGCAGGAATATGACGCACAGCACACCATCCAGAACAGCAAGACACAGGTAGGTGTTACCTGTTGTCAGGAGAAAAGGAGAGACCACCAATATAATAAAATTTTACGTGAATGGCATCTAGGGTCTTCTGATTATGCTTAGCCCCTTCTAGTAGTGTGAAAACTTTCATTTTTTCTGGTTACGGGTTCCAAGCGTTAGCCTAGTTGCTGAAAAAGACACATTCTATATGATTAATACAGTGCTCGAAGGACGTAAGAGCAATCTGAAGACATGCTAGGAGACAGTCTCCTCGCACGCAGACAGCAAACAGCTCTGTTAATCCATCAGAGACTGCCTCTCCCCTGGGGACTTCCTGGGTAAATTATACACACTCTGGGATTTTGGGTGGCCCTGTCTGTAAGGAATCAAGATGTAAGCAATCCCAGTTTGGCCCCAGTTATGTTACAAACGCCCCACAAATTACTGGGCAAATTACTTCATTTGTATAATCAATAAGAAAAAGCACATCTGCATTTCTTAGACGTCGGAGGAAGTCTCTAAGGAAGGGAAGGTGGTAGGGACAAACCACCAGATGCATCTTTTAGACAAACCCTGCCCCAGTTACTCACTTGAAGTTTTCTCTGAAGCAATGATTTTCCACTCGTGTTTAGGACTCTGACCAGTAGCATTTGGAGAAAGACTTCCAGAGGAGCTGCTACTAATCTGCTTGTGATCATTCTCACGTGGTGGCTTCTTCTGCAAAATCAAAAGGCAGCTACAGAAACCTAGCCGGAGACTACACCTCCTCCTACCTTTGCTTCTCTGAGCCAATACGTAACTATTCAAGAGAACACTTCGTCTACCACCTCCGCAGAGCATCATTTATAGCACACCTAAATTTTCAACAGAAAATCTTGCCCGCTCAGCAACAGTGTTCAAAACCACCCTACATCTTATGTTGGTACTCAATTCATCCTCTGACTGCACCTTTACACTGCTGGTGTCTGATCAGAAACCAGTTCAAGTTCCTGGAAGAGAGGATGCATTACTAGCAGGATTTTCAAATCTACAGAAAAACCTACATCCATTTGGAGAGAGCTGATCTACCAACTAGAAGTCTCACTTGCAAGCTCTGCTTCTGGAACTGGAGTTCATTACATAACGCTATCGGAAGTGAATTAACTATTCTCTTCATTCCCTGAAGACAAATTAATTTCGCCTCGGTTCCTCTCTGTACTCAGATTAGCTGTTCCTTGGATTTTATTCCCTTGATACGTCCCAGTAACAGGAGATTTCAGCTTGCTTTTCTTCTTCAATTACATTTATACTGCAGCTTACGTTATTTTGCTCAACGAAGAAAAACCCCAAAATGTCACATTTCAGACTGCACTGCACAGTTGGTTCAGTCATTCGGGCTTTTTCTGAACCACAAGAACCAAACACAGAGAGTTAACGTTCTGTCTATCCTGTTTTGCAGCAACGTTTGTGACCACAGTACCAAGCCTGCAATGCTTGCACAGCTCCCTGGAGTCCCATCTCTATGGAAACTGTCATAAGGCTTCTAAAATACATCATCCAACTCACAGATGACCTTACGCAGCAGAGTTTGATTGCTATACTCAGCTCAGCATGAAAACCAATTCATTTGTGGATAGCATTTGTGTTATTTATGAACCTTCATCCAGTTGAGAGCTTATTCTCTTATCCTTAAATTGCCTCGAGTCACAGGAATTAAAAAAGTCCTGTAATTCAAAAATTTAGAAGTTACAATTTTTCCAGGGCTGTCATCTGTGGGTTTCTGGTATCAATTCTCTCAACCATTCAGAACTTCTAAGGTTGGCAATTCTTATTATCAGAAAGGATTTTAAAAGAGAAAGCTGAGAACTCTTGGCCTGATTTCTAAAAATGAACTACTTCTTCACCTCTCAGCTTCTAAGTGTTACAAAGAGTAGCATCCAAAGGAGGGGAAGACTCTGAAGGCTTACTGAAAAACAATTAAGAAACAGGGAAATCAGCTGGCTTTTCATTTTCCTCTCTTTTCACTTATAAAATCCATGTTCTGGGACAGAGAATGTTTTACCTAAACGCCAGCTAAAGATTTTAAGTATACTTTTCTATCAGCGCACTCCACTGTTAGGAGTTAAAACACCACAATACATCTGTTTCTAACTCAGTGAATTTAAACAACTTTAATTTGTATAAATGAATTGATAGTTTGCATCTCTTGGCCCTCGTGTATTCTTCGTTTCTTGAACAGCCTCCACTGTGCTAGGCTGTGTGTCCTGCAGGAGTTGAGAATTATTCTAACTGACTAGACCTAAAAAAAATCTAAAAACTTATGATTTAAAAAAGCACAAGAGTGATTTGTACACAGTCAAAGCATCAGCTATCTCTACATCAGAAGTTACCTACTGCTGCTTTTTTAAAAATCTCTCTTGCACATTAACAGCGCAGCTGAACAAAAGAAATGGACCCTGGCAGCTGAAGGATTAGAATTTATGTCTGGAATTTTTTTTGTACCAAAAAAATCTAACAGACTCATAAGCCATTGTCCACTGCAAGCCAAGCAGTCCCCAATTCTTTACAGTCTCTTGTGTACCTCTACAAAGCCACAGCTGACTTGTTACAGCTGACTGCTTTTCTACCTCTTCTTTCTCCTAACAGCCTAGGATTTATTTTGAAGTCAAACCTAAAGCACTCCGAAGGCTTGGAGTCTGCCGAAAAAACAGAAGCAGAGACCAAATCATCTCCTCCAACAGTTTTGAGAAAGATACTTTCTCATCACACATTTCTCCGTTAAAGCTACAGCTGCTTTCTCTGCTACAGTACACAAGACTTCAGGTGTGCTGTAAACTGCTCCAGTCTATCTGGGGTTACCTCAGACTGTCTGCAATTTGTACCTGCACAAACTGAATGTGGTCATCATCACTGCCATACACCTCAGCCTGTCCATCTAGCAGATTTCCATCAAGCAGCTTGTGATCAGCTGAGTAGTACAGCGTTTGAACCTGCAAAAACAACAACAGAATAC
Organism: Steatornis caripensis; assembly: GCA_013398225.1. NCBI lineage: Eukaryota > Metazoa > Chordata > Aves > Caprimulgiformes > Steatornithidae > Steatornis > Steatornis caripensis. The sequence continues at coordinate 142,035 of VZSC01002409.1, read as the reverse complement.
CCATGTGGCTACCATCTCCATTGCTACTTAGCTACAGGCAGATTACAAAAGGCAGTCGCCAGCATACTTCTCGTCATCTCATCTCAATCTAGCAGAATGACAAAACTAAAAGGAAGCAGATGTCATGGTGGCAATCTTCAAACATGGGGTGAAGGCTCCTGACTTTCTCAGCTTGAGAGAAATCTTCGTTCTCCAAGGACTTCTACTGTTTTTCCAGCACAGAAACATTAGACAAGCAAGAGGCACATTAATTTGCAGAATTACACAAATTCACAATCTCATGCAAGCATTTTCGTTAGCACCGCAAACAAGTTTTCTGCTTTGAAAAATACACATATTTATCTCGATCTAAAAAAGTTAAGGAGAAACCAACAGTGGACTCTAAGAGAAAGGTACGGGGATGAGGGAAGACAACACAAATTTCAGTTTGGAGGAAACTGCTGTCCACATCTAACCACCAGATGCAATTGTTTCAGTGAAACGCATCTGAATTTCAACATGATCAAAGCTTTTAAAATGAGTTATTCCAAAAGGAAATACACACTTGAGAATATATGACAGTATCAACATGTTCTTTTGCCTGTACAAGTGTTGCCGAAGATCTATCGTGCTCATCATCACAAACTGGGAAGATTTTGATCTTTCATGGGTTTTCATAAAATCCATTTTCTTCAGCCAATTAAAAATTTAGATGCCCCACTTATTTTTCTATTAAACACTGCCCAGGCTACATCTAGTATTAGTATTCATGAGTAAAGCCATTTAATAACACACAACTTTTAAAATAATGTATCCTGTAAAGGAGTAAGTAAACACCATTAAATCATCATCATCGTTCTCTGCCCACAGCGGATTTTCTTAGGAGAACTGGGGCAGGACTGCTGCTTCTGTACGTGTCAATACACTTGAGGTTTCTTCTTGGTTCTTCAGCCTTGGTATCCTAGTTTTGTTAATAAACCTATGGGGAGATAAATCAATGGGGAGGAACAACCATTAGAAGCTTTTACCTACTTCACATTTATAAGCAAAACCTGCAAAGGAAAACATCAAGAATCTACGGCAAGTTTCAGTACCTCCTCCCCAGTTCTAAAGCAAGATACATGCCACTTTGAGGTTACTATACAGCACATAGTGAGCAAAAAAGAAAAGTGGAAGACCAGACTGAACAGTTCATTCAGCTCACCTGAACACCCCCCCAGTTTCTCAGCTTAGGGGTACCTACAGTAAAATTTAAATTCTTTAGGGTCACAGTTAAAAAAGTGAAAAAATAAAAAATTAAAAGAAAAAGGGATCATCCTTCATCTCAACTTTTTTTTTTTAAAAAAGATGTTTAATCCCATTTTCTTAAAGACTAACCTCTTCCATTAGATCTTCCAGGCTGTCACCATTCTCCCAGATGCTGCGCTGTACCCAGTTGATTACCTTTGTGTACAGTTTGCCATTGCTGGGTAGGCCAACATTGTCTTCCAGCATTACTTCAAGCTGGAATTAGAAAAGGAAAGGATGATTTTCCCTACAGGTATTACCCTCGTATCTGTAGCATACTGTACTTTATGTACTGAGCATTACTCTTGCTTTACCCCAGGGCTAGAAAACACCGTCTACAAGGAGCTTTCACAGCCTGTGCCACTGAAACTAAGAAACACATTTAAGTACAACTGCAGTTCTCTCTTATGCTTAGAAAGGATGACAGTAAGTATTCTCTACAGTTAAGGTTCACAGCAGTATGTATATTACACAGCTCCAGAATTTTCACATTGTTGGTACAAGTCAGTGCATCAAGTGTTCCTACTCCCCAAAAGGAAGCCACAGTAGTTGCTCCTTGGGTTGCTTTTTGGAAATCACGTACGAGAAGGAAGTCTACAAACTTAAGCTAACCTTTAACCGTGGCAGTTTGAGAAATTCTTCCTGTTCTGAAATCTGTAAAAGATGCTCCTGAATGTAGCCATCGATCTTGCTCAACAAACGCGAGTCTCCCATACAACTTGCAAAGTTTCGGTAAGAGATGCAGCTCTGAACATCCATCTTGGAGAGCAAGTAGTCGCCACAAACCTTTTAAGAAAAAAAGGCTGCATCTTAGTTTACCGACAGCCAAGATATTTCTGTATTTAAACTGTCCACCCCAACATACAGCAACATTTCTTTTCTAACTGCAGAACAGCGAATGTCTGTTGCCATCCCCACACCGTGCTAGAGCTGTAAACAAAACGTTGCCTTCCAGAAGAATATGCACATATGAGAAGAAAAAGTCATACAAAAACTACTCGCATGTACACTGACCCCATGCTTTCTATGCAATGCCTATTCAAAACCGTTTATCTGCAGTCTAGTGAAGATAAGAATCCAAATTTCCTTGTGAAAGGTAACTCCATCTGTGGCAAGAGTATTTCTAAAGTTAAGCTCTACCAAACATGTTCTGGAGTCTGTGCATTAGCCTTTTTTCACACATCACTGCCACAGATTTACAGGTTTACACCCCACAATGCAACCTAGCAGGCCACTGCTTTCACAAACTGAAGGTAAGTAACCAGTGGTGATTCAGAAGCCGTTTCACTTATACATGTCTACAAACATAAACATTAACTTCAGTTAATTTCACAAAAACTAATCTTCAGCACAAAGATGACACAAATGGAAGCAATACATACTGATGTCACTCAAATGAATACAATGCTAATGAACATCTAAAGCAGCTTATCCGCTGAGCACTTTTTCCATGGAGTAATCACTTTTTGTCGCACTAACACCAAAAAGCATAATACTGTCAGCCTGAGAAAGCAGAACGGACTTCCAGGAGAGCTGAGAACTGTACCTGCTTAACTCTCTCCATCTTCAACTTCTTTGCTGCAGAGTATACATCTTTCACCAGTTCTTTATCAGCTTTTAACCTATTAAAGACAGACATTTATCTTCGCTATTTTGATTTTATTAAGTTAAAATCTACTCTCTCTAGTTGCTGTGAAAACTACTTACTGAGCAGTATAGGCATAATTCAACAGAACTTCAACAGCTTCTGGATTGAGATCATCAAACTTAACATGGGAAATTCCATGAGAATCACTATCACTATTGAAGATTTCAAACAGGTAGGGACTGCAGCAAGCTAGCACGGCTCGATGCGCCAACATCTCATGTCCGCATACCTTTATTTAAAACACAAATAAGAAACCCACATACTGGTAAGAATTTTTTTGAAGTATGTTTGTATTATAGTAGAATAAATGCCTACCAAAGCGAATGTCACACATCAAATCAATTTTTCAAATCAATAGTCTCCAATTTATGTCAGCTGAAAGAAATGTTCGTTGCACTTCTCTCAAAGAATATCTGATTTTTATTTGTTTTATGTATGCACTTTTCAGAACAATCACATTCCAAAATTTCATGCCTCACAATCAATGAGGCACACAGCATTACATATTGTAACAGAAAACCCACCGCATTCAACCATCATACTCAGACAGAAGACATTACCTGGAGACGGACATCGCAGAACTGACCACTTTTACGTAAGGCATTTAGTTTGGCAACAGATGACTCAATGAAGTTTTCATCTTCAAACATCAAATATCCATTAGGAATCATTTTGGCGTTGGTCTGGCTGAAAACAGAACGTGTAAGGTTTACAGATACAACATTTTACTTCAGTACGGAAGTACTATTAACACCTCATCTGCAAACAAACGTTCACGGGGAATTTAACATGCACCAAAAAAAAAGTCTCTAAAAAAGCCTAGAAGAGTACTGCTGCTGCTGAGTACGTCTCCAAAGATCCTTTAGATTGACTGGATTAATGACTTTCAGAGAGCGAGGCCACAACTTTTAACTTATCCCCATCACTTCAGTAGGTACCAACTCCACAACTACATGCTGAACCTGTGCTAGCTCCATGGAGCAAGTAGGAAACAACCAGACTACAGAAGTAGCTTTCTTCCCCTCTACAAAGATCAGATGTGATAGATCCATCGCTATTTTTTGCTCACTGCATGGAATCTGTCACACTGGTCAGATTAATTTCTTTGCTCAGACCCCAAAACTAGCTACACTGAAAAAGAAATAAGAATTTAAAGTAACTAGTGACGTAGAAGAATAGCTGCAGAAATAACTTTTTCTTTGCTTTTATGAATAATGACTTAATTAAATATTTTAGAGTAGCTGGAACAATAAACTTACTTACAAAGATCCTTTTATATGTATACACTTTCATTTGTTGCGTTTTATCAAAAGAAGGACAGCAAGGTTTCAAAGTCGCAGAATTTCAGCCAAACTATTAACTATCGTATACACAGCTAACAGTATCAACTTACCTAGCAAGTATTACTTTGAATTTTTAACTGGGAGATTTTAAAATAATCCAATGGTATCACTGGGTTAAACCAGAGCACTTCAGTTTCAGTATCTTCTGGTAGGGAAGATGTTTGTTGAAATGCAAAAGCAGACTTGTCTTTGCAGCTGCAATACGGATTCCAAAACTATCAGGCTTGAAGATGATGTAATCAAGTCCTTAAGAGCTATAGACATGAATTTCTTCTGTGATAATCATGCATCATAATCTGCAATAAAGGAGAAGTTATCGAGTAAGGACAATAGGCAGTACTAGCACGTATTTCAGATGTAACTTTAATAGTCTCCTAAAGTAAAAGTTCCTGACACAAACAAACAAGTGTTTCTTCACAAAAACAGCCAGAAAACTTCCATATTGACACCAATACATTCTCATGCCTAACGAGAGGTTAACCATACAGATTTTTAAACCCACAGAGACAAGCAAGTGGCTAAATTAGTGCTTAGAGAAAAAGGCAGAACAGCCGAACCTCATTTTTAGGCAATTCCTTACCAACTTGAACCTTCAGCACTTCCTGTATCTAGATCATTATTGCTTGCTTACACAAGTAGATAACTCTTAAGTAACACAACAAAACTAACTTTTAAAAAAGAATCCAATCCACATGCCTCCCACCTTTTGCTTTTCCTGTACTCACCTACTTGTATCCTTCTTCTACTGAATGCCTGAAATGGACTGAAGATGAATTAAGGACACGTTTGAAATGACTGGGCATGTCTCCAGTCTCTGGTACTTCAAAAAAAAAATTATGAAGTCAGAAATTGTTGTTTTGATAACTTCCTTAGATAAAAAAGGTTCTTTGCTACCCTGCAAACAGAATCTGTTAAGTTCTGGTCAAGTTCTACACTGGCAGTGCAGACTAGGGTAGCTTTGTTGGGATTCCACATGTCAGTGGGCTGTTTATACCAGGGGTTTTTGGGGAGGGGAGAAGAGGAGGAGGGGGAGGAGCAGCAGCAGGGAGAAAACAGGCAACAAACACCCACTCTGGAACTTTCCATGACCCTGATGCCACCTCGGGAAAACATCAATCACTTCATCCACTTGAGTTCCCCACTGCAGTTCCAAAACTATATTTGTATCTACAGATTAAATGCCACACTGCGAATCAGGTTTCCTAAAAATAGGTGCAGCTCAGTTCTTCTCGACAAAAATTAAAAGTCACCTATGTTGTAGGCAAGAGCCTCGTGACCCTACTGCCTGACCAGCGCTTGCACACGGGATCATTTTGGCAGGAACTGTACCTCCCTTGGTCTCTAAGTAGATCAGCAGCTCAAGCAGGAGCCTGATTCTCAAGAGCGGCAGGGGGCATCAGCCCACAACATACCAGCTCCACAGGAAAACTGCTTCCATCCTGAAGAGTTTCTTGCAATCCTGAAGACAGAATATTTCAGCCAGCAGATGACCGGCTGGAAAGAATTAACGTTAGTTAAGTTTCGCTACTAGAACAGACATGAACAGATACATATGAAGAAGGAAACAACTGCTCCAGAGCACCAGTTGTGTCTGTCTGTAATACAGTACCTCCTCACACAGGGAGGACAAGGGGAACAGTACCTCAGGGACTACAACATATTTTAACGTCAGCATACTTTCCTAGGAAAAAATCTCTGCAGAGTACATGTATGTGGGTTTTTATAATCCTGCAGGCAAGTTATGAAACTGGAATGGAGCTCTATTTACCAAACATTATTTAACTAAGTGTTTGGAAGTCAATACTTCTCCTGTTGGTACAACCAGTCTAACCTTGTCCATTTCTAAAGCAATCAAAACTTTTCACTTCTCAAAAAGGGACTCAAACAGCTTTATGTCCACACTCCCAAACATTCACCTCAAGTGAAACATTCTGCTGTTCAAAGATGCAGAGGTATTATTTCAACATAAATATGCAATGAATTAGCTTAAAAAGAAAGTTGTAAGATCTATTGCAAGTTATGCTTCACCAAGACTATCCATGAACGTACAAGAGAATTATCATCAAGAGACCCCGATTTTATCATTTCAGATTTTAAACCTTCCATTTCTGCTGGAGGAATCATCCAGACATGTCCACTAGACTTATCTAGCTAAATGCAAGCTATAGCAGGCATCTAAAAAGGTAAGTCAATGGAGACAAGCTCCAAGTTCCAGGCAGGAGTTGCACTGGGTGGTCGGTACAGCATCGGACCATCGTGGCGAAAAGGCTTGGACCAACCCGGTCACCACTTGCTTGATTCTGAGCAGGGAGCGACACATTGCACATCAGATTATCCACCTCGCTCACACCAGTTTTAAACCAGCTTTCTCTCAACTGCCAGATCTTTCAAAGAAGTTCTGCTGTTAACTGAATAGAGGTCCATAGTTACCAAAGCAAATGAAATGTATCTTGCCACCACAGTTCAAACCGGCTACCCTTCCGCTTGCACATCACATTACGCATTCCCCCCGTTCAATATTTATCGGGATTGCTGTCAATTACCAGTATTAAGGCTCTGGGGAGATTTGAGTTACATGACAACTATTCAAACAATTTCAACTAAATTCTGGAATCATCTTCATTCTGTTTACATCTCTGGGCATGTTTTGTCATGTTCTGCTGTAACAGAACTTTATTTCAAGTGCAGTGTTTCATCTCTGCCCGCTGTACTCACTTATGACCTTCAAGACCTATAAAGGACATTCAAAACAATTCTGGATTGAAATGGATGAGTTCTCTTTTAAAATTCTCCTCTGTGCACGAGGTCAAAACCACACATCCTGCATTTATGCACCTAATAATACTGTCCAATCTGAACATCTAGGAATTTGAACGTCTTAATTATTGCCACAAAGTTTCAATACTGTTGCATGTGAACAGTGGCTAATATTTAGTACTCAAAATGGCATTAAATAGCACAAGCATATTCATTAGTTTATACCTTCTTTTTGGTTTGATATACTGCTGCTAGAACAAAAGCCAACCAACCAGCCAAAATACAATGAAAATCCAAGAATGCTGCATTTCCTGCTTTAAAGGTTATAAACAAGTATTGCAAACAAATTCCTCTCTTAAGATTATTTTAATAATCTAAATAACTTTGTCATTCTTTCTTTTCCTCCTTTTGCTTATACTCCCTTCTAGCTTGCCACATCAAGAACTGTCAGTGGCTTTTTTTAACATTTTCCAGGATTTTTCATTTTTTTAAACCAAGTGTGATGTTCACTGTGAGTCAGGTAAAGCATGAAGTCTGGTGCCCATGAAATTACTTTTCAAGCTCCATCAAAATGCGATTATTTAAACATGTTAAAGCTACAGAATTAGCATCCAGAATGCGAAACAACACATTCCATTTCAGGAAATTCTTACTTGAGAGCAGGCCTATTTCCTGTACTTACTTTTAAAACAAAGCAAAAAAAAAAAGTGATATATAAACTCTGGATTTCCATTCTAGTTTTAATGTTAAAGATTAATACTGGTGTTGAGCCTAGAGGAACCACCTTCAATCAAGGGTCCATCAGGCTAGGTGTAATACTGCAGAGGACTGACACTGCTCAGAAGCCATGAAGCATTCACGTGGTGGGTTTCAATGATAGAGCTGTACCCAAGCAGTGGAATGCCAGGACTCAAATGTCTGCCCAGTTGCCGGATTTAAACATAAATCTGTGCTAATAATGGTGTTTCCTGAACACTTACTGTTATGCACAGACTTGAGATTTTCACTTGCTACATATATGTACCACTGGATTACGACAGATTCATGGCTCAAAATACACTCAGAGATAAATTTGCTGCCCATAACTGACTTCCAGAAGAGAATTTCCCCCTTTTCAACTCACCTTTCCAATTCACTACATATACACGTTTAAAGATGCATTTAAAAAGACTCACCTAATTAACAATGATACTAAGTCTTCTCATCCTTCACTACGCTATCCTCTTAACGTGTGTGTTGCAAATGCAAATACTACTGAAATATGATTAGCTCGGTTACAAGAGCAAATAAATGTCATAATACATTTTAACGCACCAATTATGTTTAGAATTTAGGATCTGTTAATCTCAATTTTATTAAAGCAGTCCAGAAAACATTCCAACATTTAAAAAACCTGCTGCACAATGGTAACTGCTGAATTTCTCTGAGACCTAAAAACTGTTATCATGCCCTAGGTCTCCCCACTGCAGAGCCACTTTCAGTAGAGATAGGCGCTGTGGTCTCAGGCGAGGTACCAAGACCACAGGTCCCAGAGCCGCACACTGAGGCAAAAGTCACTTTGCCCATGACCTAACACCACAGGTCGTATTTCTTTTCCCTCTCAGCTGAGAGCTCTCATCTTTACTATAATCCACTGGTACTTTCCATGTGCAGTATTTCATTTTTAAAAGTAAACAAACGCCCTTGCGTCATGCCCATTTTGCACAACTTTTTTGTCAGAGTAAGGTACTACCTCTTCAAAGCACGAGTAAAACACTAACTTGGAGGAGATACTTCTAAATCTTTTAATCAAAAGTTGATACTTGTTGATATAATGAAGGACACCTGATTGACACTTGCTGATCCAGTGAAGCAAAAATGGAATTTAACACCACACAGTTCGTACTTTTTAGTTGCTGTGGGCTTTCTGGCTTTTCACAGCCTGGTTCAGAAGAAATGCATGTCACACCTATGACTACTCGTAGCTCATTACCTGTATCAGAAGATAAAACTAGACGTCCTCAAAAATTTTCTTTCTATATTTGTATTTATTTATGGGAAGAACACACAGTCTTTTCATGCATTTGGGCAAAACATCATGGACGAAGACATTTACCACCATACTTTACGCTGCTAAACAGGCTTCACTTCTTTACATCAGTGATTTAAAATAAAACTCACAGAATTTATATTAATCTTGTTCTGTGTATTTACTTTTCAGTTGTCTTCCACTAAAGATTTAGTCTCATTGATAACTGACTTGTAAACAAAATTGTTCTATTTCACTGCAAATCAACCTCAGCTGTGCTCCCACACCAACAGTGAGGAGAGAGGGAGAGAATATTTGGTATCAGTGGTTAAGAACTGAATGGGAAGGAAAAAGTACTACGGACATTTTCCAAAATCTCTTATGTGCAGTCCAAGAAGATGTAATACTTGGAATGTCCTCTATAGAGAGCTCTTTCAAACACACATTTATGTACGTAGACTCAAAAAATTTACGAGAAACAGGTTTTATGCTTGAATGTTACTGCTCTTTCAACTACAGCTCTCAGCTGTAACACACCAGCTGCCATTTAGTACTCACTTCCAGCGCTACTCCCCACATGCTTTTGATAAACTGTTTCACTGAGTCTTCACACTGGTCATTATGTCTTCTTTCCATACAAGTTCTGTGTTTCCTCTTCTCCTTTTCCACATTATACTTCTTGCGATGCCGTCATAGTCTTTATCTACACCTCTTTTTCTACCTTCTGTGTCACACGCACTTAGGATCTGAGCTCTTTCCTTTCCCCCCCTCCCCCCACATGGGTTTATTTTTTCTACTACCACACACTTCCCACAGTTCTTCAAACATCTGTCACACAAACAGCAAACTGGTGGGTTTTTTGTCTGTGTATCATCGTCGTCTCCCGCTCTCCATTCTGGGCAGTTTTTGCCTTTCTTACTATCTCCTGCTCCTTAAGAACTCAAGCAGAGGAAAACAAAATTAGACCTATTCACAGCAGCTAAAGTACCGTTTCCTAACTGGAAAGTATTCTTCGACTGTTGCATCCTGTGCTCCAGGAGTTAGGCTTGCAGCTACAAAATCCACTTTCTAAAATCAAACCAATCTCGCCATCAAAGCACCACATCCTGCTTGGTTTCTTATTTTGTAGATCCCTGACAGAAGAGAGTAAACGTGATGTCTACACACCCATCACTAGAAACAAAAAAATCCTCCCCTTCACAAACCACAGCAAACAAGGAGAGTGACATTATACTGAATTTCCACTAGTCTATCACCACTCAGTCTCACTATCCTTCTCCTTAGTAAGTAACTCAGGATGCCTCACCTCACTTCATCAACATTTTTCCATCCTGCATGAAAGTGTAACCAATTCAGTTTTTACGGCTAAAGAGAATCCTGGGCGAAGGAACAGCGAAGCTGCCCATGCGAAGATATTTTCTACCTTGGAGCATCTCTGAAAAATGTATAAAAGCTGCTGGAAATTTGTGCAAGCAGGCAGAAAATACTGTACTTCGTCCACCCCACCCCCCCCCCTTCCTGTCATTCATCACCTTTCTCCAAAAGCACTGATATGGACTGACAGCCTCTGTTTTCTCTGTATTACCTCCTATTTCCTAGAACTAGCATACATGACAGGGAGGGTCATGACACTGGCAACCAGCTGTCAGTACACATTCTTCAGCCTGAAACGGCAATTTTCTTCACTCCAAGTTCGGGATTTCTACGATTCTCTTTCTTCCCCGCCCCCCCCCCTACTATAAAGGGCTTAAGGTGCCATGCCGCGACTGCAGCGTGGCACTTGGAAAGGCAACGCCTGACCTTGGAATGATACCCATCCCTCTGGGGAACACCTGATTTTCTGGGCTGGGGGCTACACCGCGTTCCCGGTCGCCGCCCCCCGCCGCGGGCCGGCAGCCCTGAGGGAACAGATCGCAGGCCATCCGCCACACAACTTCGCCTCTCCGAGCACGGCAACTTCAGTATCCGGCCAGCCTTTGAGAAACCGCCCTCAAATAAGCACCAAAAAGCCACGGAGCCAGAGGGGGTCCTGCTCCTCCAGCCGAGGGCACGGAAACGGCACGGTGCGAGAGAGGGCGACGGGCCGGGCCGCCACCGCCGGGCCCGCCCGCAGCCCCGGGCCGCCGCCACCTCCTGCNCACACTGAGGTTATAAATTACATCTTGTCTCATTTCCATTAAGCAAACAGAAGTCATTTTAATTAATTCCATTGGATTCAGTTCATAGAAGACATACAGAGGGTTCTGACAGAGGCGCTAGTTAATGTCTTAAAGAAACCCCTCTTATTCTGACTACCTATCCTCTCGCGGTCGCTGCCGCCCCCCACACCGCCACCCTTCCCCTCACAGCCGGCGAGGGCCGCGTCCGAGCCGGCAGCCCGGGACGTCCCGCTGGGCCCCGCCATACCTGGTGCCTCTCAGCGCAGATACTGTTCATATTGGGAGCCTCCAGGCTGGGGGGGAAGCCCACGCGGAGACGCAGCCCCAGCCCGCCGGGAAAAGGGAGCGGAGGACGAGGCGAGGCGGCAGGGGCGGCTGAAGCGCTGCTGAGGGAGCGGGGGGCGGCGGGAGCGAAGCTGAACGCAGGCAGGGCGCCGAGGGCTCCTCCGCGCGAGCTGCACAGCCCCGACACTGCCTGCGCCGGCGCAGCACTGCGCCCCGTAACCCTCCGCCTCTGGCGGGGCGGGCAGGAGGCGGCCGGCATCGCTCCGCCGAGAAACGAGTCCGGCCGCGCCCCTCCCTCCGCGCCCCTCCCTCCGCTCCCGCAGCGCTGCGGGCAGGGCCCTCCCGCCTGAGAGAGCGGCCGCGGGGCGGGAAAAGCGGCCGCGTCGGGCAGGGCTGAGGCGAGGGCTGCGCGGGCACCGGAGAAACCGGGGCTGGCTGGGCCCGGCCGCGTTTCCACGAGTAATTGCCACCGCTCTTGTTACTCGTAGCTCTCAGCCACAAGCCTACCTGGTTAAATAATTTTATTTTTCAATTCTGGCGTTGCCTTTTCTCCTCAGCGATGACTTCCTCTCATCGTTTGCATCTGTAGGTCAAGTCGTTATGTCTGCTTAACCAAAACCCCCCTTATTTAATGCTGGAAACTCTCCCTGGCAGCCTGTCTTGTGTGTGGCTGTGGTGGGGGCCAGGCTGCACTCACTGCTGCCTCTGGCTCCAGCACCCCTGAAAGCGTTCTGGGAAAGGTGGTTTCCCATCTGGATGAGAAATATCCCCCGCACACACTTTTCACAATAAATCCTATCTCACTAGTCAAAGTAGTTTTAAAACATCACTGCTGGTAAGTGAGGGGCGTTTGAAGTCTTGTCTGTTTGTTATGTGTTTGCATGCTAGATAGCGTAATGGGTTTCTGATTCATGGCTGGGGCTGTCAGCGCTGCTTCAATATGATGATAAATAAAACATGGACCTGGATGTATTCTGAGTTTCCTTGTTTGCTTCCTGATTTAAAATGCCAAGGTCACCTGGAAGGCAGCAATATGCTTTCCCATGCTACTTTTCCCTGTGCTTTCTCCTGCTTCAGAGGCCGCCTTGGTCAGAAACTAGGAAACATGTAGGGCATTACGTTAGATACAGCTTCAGCGCCTCAAATATGTATGACTTAGATTATAACATTTACCCATTTCTCTAACAGTCTTCAAGAACCTCAGCGGAGAAGCATATTTCAAAACACCGAAGTTGGATGATTCTGTGGTTTCAACCCAAAAGCGCTTCAAAACACTGAAAATAATGGTCTTGTCTCATCAGAAGCGAGCAGAGGGATTAAGCCGTAGGTACATTCCTCACCTACACCAATCCCTCCATCTCTAGAGATGTATATGACAGCACAGCTCCCATGCTGTGCCTGGGCCCCCTTTTCAGCTTCTCATTTTGCCAGCGGCAGACAGGACTATCTCAACTTTTCACCTCTCTCATACGTTTCCACCAGCCACACCTCAGTGCCTACTTTCCCACTCTCTGAGTGCTAAATGAAGCTTCTTATTAGGGCTGTGCTAATCAAACGCACTTGTGGTAAAGCTGGGAGGGAGAAGGCGGTGAAGACAAGAGAAATGAACTATGATCAAATAAAACAGTACTGGGGATGTTCCTTAATTAAGTAAGTCTCAGAATTACGCAAGCTGCTGTTGCAGTATTCTTAGGAAAGGAGATGTCTTTATGAATCACCATTAATTTTCGTTATTGGCCAGCGCTGGTGACATCAAAGAGCAAGCGTAGCATCTTCCCGACAGCACAGTTAGCAGATGGGTGTTTCCAGTTTTTTTCACATAGATCCCTGTGACAGCAGAACACGTTTTGGGTTTTGCAAACTGTGGCTAGGCTGGGAGCTCAGACAACATGTCCTTTGGGCCAATCGCATTCCAATCACCAAAACTCACCTGCCACTGAAAACAGGGTTTTTTTCTCTGCTTCTTGCTTTGTGGTCACCATGAAATTAGTTTACATCGTTGAAACACCATTGTTCCAGCTGAGATGTGACTGTATTTCCTATGAGGATGGGAAAGACTTCTATAACACGCAAATAATTTTATTTCCATTTGCCAGATAGTTTGCAATCCTTCCCAATGAAACTTATGCTAAATCTTAATTAACAAAGAACACTTTATTGAAAGGGACCAGTGGGATTGAGTTGATATCAGATGATTGAGTTACTAGGAGCTGAGCCAGAAGAGCCAGTTAGCCCACGTACAACAACCAGAGCAGTGGTGATGTTCATTAGGGTCTTCGATCTCCTGGTTTGACAAATGACCTACCTTGGAAGAGTGTTCGTAAGATGTTGAGAACATTTCTTTCACAAAACCACTTCTTTAACAATGCTGTATTTAAAAAAAAAAGAGTAAAGATATGCTTGTAGAGGCTCTGGATGTTCTGCATACCTGTTGTCTCTCACCACGAAAGATACAGTCTTCCTAATTAATGAATAGAAAGCCCTCTCCTGGAAAGCCCTCTGACTTTTCTTCCAAATGGTGTGTTATTCCTAAATCAGGTGATTTGTAGGTGGCCATATCTCTGCTGTGGCTCTACTGCTGGTCCCTGTCTTGTTACAAGGGCCTCCAGATGTCTCATCTAAAGATCCAATGTCTAAAGGAAAGGCTGAATTTGTTAACTCTGGCTATAGCAAGGGCTTCATGTCATAATGTTAAACTCTGCTTCCGCTGAAGCTTAGTTATGAACGTCACCTGAGAGAGAAAAATACTGTATTTGGTGAGAGCAAAATACGTGCCTTGGATTGCTACATCAAAAACGGAGGAATTGTAGAAAAAAAAAGTTAGGCCTAGAAGTAAGAACAAGACCTGTTTTTGCTTAAGCCGCTCTACAGTATATCTTTAAATCTAGCATCACATCGTGTTCTTCTTTGGACATAGATTAGTACAGCTCAGTGAAGTACACCATCTGAGTGAGGTATGCTACCAGTCAAAGATTTGGTCCGTGGAGTTTTTTTAAAAGAATGTTTTGTGAAACTGAATCCAATTTAGTGAAACATCATTTATTATGTATATATTTAAAAGATATATAGGTATGTATTTCAAGGTCACTTGTGTTCTCCATAATTATCACATACATCAATCCACTCGTTCCATAACTTTTCATTGCTACGTTTTGGAATGATTTTTGATTAATTCATTATGGTTGCAGAAATCCTTGTGTTGAACATGTTTTGTTAGTGCCTTGGCTCTCAGAGTCCTTAGCAGTGACATTTTTAATGGTGTTTGGGGTGTAAAGGCAGTGTCAGAATAAATGATCTGTGTTGGACTCTTTCCTGTAAATTCTGGCACGCTGTTTGCTATATGGCTGGCTGATAACAGCTACTCCAAGGAGGGCAGTTTGTCTCCTTTCCTTTCCCTGTTCTTAGGCAAAGTAATGATTATCTTGGGTGAATTCTTTCCTTAGGAGCAAAGATTGCAGGAAACTTAGATGCAGTATGAAAGCTTATTAAAAGACCGAGTTTTAATAGCTGTGGCCTTAAATTTTAAAGGCGGGGTCTCTACTGAGTCTCTATTCATCTTTCTTAAACAATGTAAACAACCTTCCTTCTTCATTTCGGGAGACACCATTCTTCCACCGCAGTGACCTTCCTTAATTTCAGATAGTTTTGTGATGGACGGAAAACCAGAGACTCTCTTCCACACTGAGGTTATAAATTACATCTTGTCTCATTTCCATTAAGCAAACAGAAGTCATTTTAATTAATTCCATTGGATTCAGTTCATAGAAGACATACAGAGGGTTCTGACAGAGGCGCTAGTTAATGTCTTAAAGAAACCCCTCTTATTCTGACTACCTATCCTTGAAGACCAATCCTGCAATCTCAAAACCACAGCTTTTAGGATGAAGCATCACAGGCACTCCCAGCTGCAAATATATCTTGCATAGAGAAAATAGCTACAATTTTTGAAAAATTGGAGCTTTTCTAGCTCTTTGAAGACAATTCTCACCAGGCGACTGTCAGCAGATCCATTCTGTGCATGGAGGTACAACCTTTCTTTACGTTACAAGATATTTTTACTTGGCCTGGGACAGTTGTAACAGCATGTAACCCAGATGTGACACCAATTTGAAAATGTGGATGTGTGTATGTAAACTGCATAATAGCGTTCACAGAGCAGTATCTGGCCTGTCATCATTCTCTGAGCAAACAAATCAAAAGTTGATATTCAGATCCGATTCCCCATTTTAAGGAGACTTGCTTAAAGTCTTGTCCTTTGGACTATGGATGCTCAAGAGTTTCTGAAGGATCAGGAATCAGCCTTAAAAAATATCTCTAGTTTATGGCTTTCCTGTAGAACTTGAAATTCTGTTATTGGTTCTTTAGGCCTGGAAGCCTAGTTAAGAATAAATGAACTCTCCCGTGCTTTCCAGCTGTATTAATTTATGATTGCTGGGTGGTGATATTTGCAAATATATTCTGCTTGTTCATTATAAAAGCGCTGCCTTGTCGCACACACCTGTGTGTCTTGCCTCCATGAGGACAATATTTTCTTTGACTGAAACATCCTGTTCCAAGTGTTACAATAAAAGGCTGTAAAACAGTTTGCTCTTAAACTGTTTGCCTTCGTGACCCTTTCTGCCAGCTTCTGACTGTGCATGCAAGTAAGAGCTTTGTACTATTTGTCCTTGGTGTTGCATTCACAAAATCTGTTTGTTGGCTGTGCTGCAGTCTGGTAGCTCCCAATTGGCTTTTCCTTCCTCCCCTGCCCCTCCCTGAAACTACATCATTGCTTTCACTCATGGTCCTAATGAAAAATTAAAATGTCAGGAAAAGTAATTAGAAATTTTCAATTCTGAGAACGTTTCTTCAAGTATGAAGAATGGTAGCACTTGGAAATCTTTGGAAAACAAGCAAGCAAGTAAACAAACCAACAGTTAATTGCCTGTAACCCAAAGAAAAGCTACGTTGGTTTGGGGCCACGCAACCGAAAGATGGGGAGATGTGTAAGTCCCAGCGACCACCTTTTGTGCCAAAGAATCAGTGACTCCTGTTACATCACTGCAGCTGGAAAAGGCTGCTTCTTGCCAGTGGTGAGTCACTTAGGGTTCTGCAGACTTCAGCATCCCTAATCTGGTCATTAAACAATGACTGTAATTAGAAACACTGGAATACAACAGCAGTAGCAGGCACAGCGCCATCCTAGCAGATCGGGAGATCGTGTCTGCGCTCCAAGGCAAACCGTTTTCATTCCTGTGGCTGTGAGGAATACACTATCTGTCATCTCCATCTCCGAGTCAGGTTAGCTTTTAAAATAACATAAAGGCTGTGATTGCGGGAATGATCAGGTAGTGATTTATCTACTTTTCTGGGAAAATAAAAGAGAAGTAAACATCCTGTTCTATCATGAGCTCAGAAAATGTTTCAGGCAATGACCAAAGATCTGTAATAGTAGGTCAAAAGCTCCTGTTTCACTGCTTTTTTTTTTCAGGCAAATCTCTGCTTTCAGCTTTTACAGAAGAGCCCAGAACCCTTCAATTTTCCTTTTTTTAATTAATGCTAACATCTAAAGCTAATGAGAGCAAAATTGATTTAAGAGTTAGACTATGCATTTCTAATCTCTGCACAAGCAGAAGAGTAGCATTATTTCTAAAGTCACTTTAACTCTGCTTATAAATTTACCCACAATAATGCTATGACTAACTTCATTTCAGAAAAAGAAGAAAAATGTAGAAAAACCTTTGTGTCCTGTGAAAGCAAAGCTCTTCTCGTTGTATATCCATGCTAACAGGAAGGCAGAAGATTAATGAGAAAGCCTCCTGTAAGGTTGTTTTTCACACATGCACAGGAACAAGCCAAAGATGAGCTATGTCTTTTCTTGATCAAGAGCAATTAATTAATCTGAAAAACTCATAATTTATTCCAAAGAACACAGAAATTTGTTATAATGTTGTCCTCACTCTCTATTATGGTGCAGCTTGACAGTGTCTGAAAAAATAACTCTCTTATAGGTAGTTCCTCTTTGATTTCATCAGTGTCATGAGTTCATTCAGCATGAGGAGTTTTGTTTACCATTTGGGACGGCTCTAATTTATTGGTATGATTGGTTTCCCAAAACATTGATCAGTGCTACAGCCAGCCTGCTGTAGATTGTAGGTTTTGCTAGGGTTGAGGAACGCTTCCACGGAAATGAGATCTCTTTGAACCAAAGGTAGAATTTAGCCTTCAGAGTTTGTGTTGAAATTATTTCTTTCACATGAGTCAGGATCCTTGGCAATTCTGTAACGCTTTCTGTTTGAAGACCTCCCACCTGTATGTAAATTAATTCAGCAGCACAGAAATGCATAGGAGGAGAAAACTATTTTATATTTCTGCTTTCCTTTTTTGGTCATTGTTTGTTTGTTTTCACAGCTGAGTGGACTGCATGAAGAGGACTGTCTGATTTGCCTTAGATCACAAAAGTGGAAGAACTGACAACACTGGCAGAAACTAAGTTTCCCAACTCTTGAGTCTAGAGAGAACACAATAAAATGAAAATCGGGGCAGTCTGTGCTCATCAGAATTTTCATGGGACTTCTGCAAGTGCAACATATGGTGCGTGTCCAATGTGTGGCGCACTGTTCTAGGGGTGACCCAAAATACCTGGGAGGGAGTAAAGAGAGGGAGCTGCATGAGAAAGCAAATTATGGGAATGATATTTCAGAGCAGGTTGGAGAACTGCCTGTCATTTTAACAGCTGGTTGTGCTGAGCTATGCTGAGCTGCTTCCAGTGCAGCCCTGACTGTAGCGTTGGTAATTCCAGTGTATCAACCCAAGTGCTCCCTCCTGAGATCTGCGCAGGGGCTGGATCTTTGCTGCCCAGATTTCCTCTGTTCTGCTGGGGTGGTAACTACCTGTGTCTCGAGCGGCGCTCTCCTCTCCTTGGAGCCTTTCAGCGGCTAGGGCTCACTGGGAGGGATATGGGGGACAGGGGCTGTGTAAACAATGCTACAATAGTTAAGGGCTATAAGGACTCTATTATACTCCTTATTGCAGTGGGATTCGCTTTAATGGTTGGGCTAAAAGGATAACTGAGGCAGCTGAGACCCCTCTGCCCCTATACTTCCTTCGAACACTGAGCGGGTCACTGTTTCCAGCTTTTTTTTTTCTTTCATATTTGGCTGGTAGTTTCTGATTGCAGTGCTAATACGAGCGAATTTCTGACAATTTAAATGGGAGATGTTCATATTTAGTAACTGTAGTGTGACCTGTTTATACTTAAGGAAATTGTCACCATTAAAAGGAGACAAGTGACTGGAGGTTTTTCCTTAATGAGAATATTCAATTTAAGTACAAGTAAACAGGAACAAAGTGGTCCTATTTTAGAGCTAGTCACCCCACATGTTAATTTAATCAGGAATCGGTTCATGCACAGAAGCAACCTTAGGTTGCCAACACCTTGTAATGCAGTCATAGAGAATCTGCATAATTGAAATACCATGCACATTGAAGACATACACACAAGTGTAAGTAAGACGAGCACTGAAAGGTTTATGGAAGATAGAGCAGCACAGAGGGAAATTGTAAAGGAGCACGTTTGAAGCAAGAAACCTTTTCCTGCAGCACCAAGTGTCCTTTCAAGAATCTGAATTGCCTTGAGAGGAGACAAAAAGGGTGCAGAGGTTTAAAATTCCAGCATGATGGCTGCCAATGGGAATGAACTAAATGGAACAAGAGTATGTAATGTACAGCCAGTGTCACGTATATCTGCTCTCCTGAGGACCACAAATTCCATTTTAAGGTCATACATCTCACTTTTTGGCTCCATCCGTTTAGCACAGAGAGTGATAACTGCTACAGGCTGCCTTGTGTTACACTAGAGTATTAATAGCATTGTTACCTGGCCAAACATGGCAATGAAATGACCAGCTTATTTCTTTAAATATATATATAAAAATATGTGTGTTACATAGTGCCATTCCTATGTGTTGTATATTAACATACCAGCATATTCATGAGAGGAAGTTAGAGAATAAACTCAATTTTTATTAAGATGAAATGCCATATTTTGTCCCTCACATTAAGGACTCAGTTGTTTTATTGTGATGGGGAGTTTGTAACATGCTGATGTATAAATGCTTGTGGTGCCAAGATAATTACTGATGTGTGATAGCCATGTGTATTTTATTCCAGCTTCAAAGCTCTTCAGCCATTCCTACCAGTCAACATCAAGTTCCTATTCCTCTCATGGTTAAAAGCATGTTTGCCTTTGAACTCTGTGGGAACAAGAAGTGGCTCTTTGGGTAATTGTGTGAAATAATAGACTTCAGTAACATTTACTTAACTTGTCTGATCAGTGAGTTGATTTGAACCAAATTATTCGAGTAATTGCAGCATGGTTTACTTACATTCTTCACTTTTTATTTTACTTTACATTACTTACTTTACATTTTTAATTATCATGCAAGTCTCTAACATTAGGAACGATACCTACTTAGGAAAAAGAGGGAAAGGTATTAGTGGTTTTCTACAAGCAGTGTTCAGATAACACACAGAGACCAAACAAAACATACAGCTGCTCCAAAATACAGTGTGTATTAAGCTCTTGTGAATTCTAACAGTTACTAGAGCAAACAAAGCAGATGCTCATTTTATATCAGTCCAAAGAAACATTTTCACTTTGTAGCACTGAGGCCTGAGGTTCTGAAAAGAAACTGGGAATGTTGTCTTACATTTCCCCAAAAGAAGCTGACTGATAATCTATCTTGCCTCTTGTTCATTTAACTTGTTTTCTCTTGTTCATTTGTGGTCTCTCTTCTGAATGTCCTTCGGTAATTTTCATTGTCTGCTTTTATGTCACTTGGCAAAAACCAAGATGATAAATTACAGACTCTTCATTAGAGAGAACAATCACAAGTGGCTTTGCTCTTCTGGTACTTTTATGGCATGCCTTATCTTTTCCTTTTGCTTACAAATAAATGAGACCTGAAATGTGTTTGATGGGAAAGGGGAAGTGGGGTAATCATTTATAAAGTCACAGCTACAGTGTTGAGGAGGAAAACATGTTTCAAATCTGTAAGTGAAAGCCGGATCTCTTTTGGTTTTGTAGTCATTCCCTTTTTATGAGCGAATTATCCCCTGTTGTTATTTGGAATTCTACTATAGTTACTTTTCTTGAAGTTTTCCCCACTGCTGTATCTGATCCCATCACCAAGATTAATGATTGTAGTCTCACAACAACTCAGATTTATAGACCTCATTTCACAGTTTAAGAAACTGAGGCTCAAAAAGGCTAAGTCATTGGTTCAAGTTGCAAAGGAAGAATGTAGCAAAACTGTGAGTTAAATTTGGATCACCCAAGTCCTGTATCAACACTTTAACCCTAGAGCTATTTTTCTGTTGTGATGCGAAGAATAATGTGACTCATGCATGTATGTTTCCTTTTCTCTTTTATATAACCATTTAGAAGAGGACTACCTTATGAATATGAATAACCCAGCATGTTCTTAAGGAGGAAATATCCAGAAAGATGTGTTAGCGTTTGGATAAGATGAAAAACTTGAGATTTGTGAAGTTGTCAGTGAAGGCTGGTGGCCAAAGTAACTGGCTAGCTGCAGGTATTGCTGTAGTATCTGCCTATACTTCCTAGCCGCCTCTTTGAAAAATGAAACGTTGGGACTGGGGAACTGTATATTTGATGAAAGAATGGGCAATGGCATAACCAAAGTGAAAAGTCTGGTGAATTAAAAGAAGAAAATACTCTTAAGCTTTCTAGGACTTCTGAATTTCAGAACAAAAAAACCCCAAAACAACCAAACAACAAAAAACAGAACAAAGGAGATACTATTTGACACTTCGTGACATCTTTCCTTTTGGCTGTAGCCCTTACACGATTTTCCTTTACCCTTTCGACTCAATTCACATCTTCACATCTCCACAAACTAATTCTCTTGACGAATCAGACTTTGCCAGTCCTGACTCCCCCTTACTTTAGGACTTGCTTAGCTCATTATTATCCCCAGCCATTTTTTCCAGTCTCCACTCACATCCCTCAGCACACCTCTAACTCCACTGCCTGAAACCCTTCATTTATTACCAAACCTCTCAAAACTTCTCACTTCTGAACTCTCCGCATGCTCCCAAGCTCCTTGCTGCCTCCCTCCCTTACTGCGAGTTTAGGTCAGAGAAGCAGCTGGGGAAGTTAGATGTCATTCCTCCATAAACCCCCTGACAGATGCAGAAAAACTTGCTCTCCTTTCTCAGACCACCTGTGCTGTGCAGGCAGCTGCTGTCGTATCTAGAGGGACAGGACATCAGGCGGCGAAAAAACTATTCCTAGATATGCAAAACATGTGTCTTGAGTCTGTGTGGTTGAAGAAAGTCACCTCGCGGAATACTCCTGCATCCTTCACCGTCTGCCTCCTCTCTGTGCTGTGGGGCTGGGAGTACTGGATGCAAATCAGACATGCTCCAGATTTCAGGGACTATCATAGCATTGCCGTGTGCTTTTGGATAGGTGGTGTGCTTCACTCTCAGGGGATTATAATTTTAGTGGTGGATGCATGATTCAAATGCATGAAATACAGAAAATGAGCTAAAGAGGAAGAGATACAAGCTGCAGCTATAGTAACATTCCCTTAAGGGGAATGGGTGAGGATGAGAATATCAGCTGTCACAAGAGGGGATCCCTTTCTTGCTGCTGTACAGGACTGTCCGGAACAGCAGCAGAGATAATCTGCAATAGTTTATTGCACAGCCTGTTGTCATTCATTGTTGTCGTGACCAAATACAAAAACTGCAGTAACTTTGGGAGATTTCATAGGGGAAGCACTTCTGCACATACCTCCATTAGACACAGAGTTATGGGATTCTGAATATTAGGGTTAAAGAAAGAAGCAAAAGGGACATAGTCTACAGTCTGTAATTCCACTCATAATGAGGAACAGGGAGGGTTTTTTCATGATGATCTGGATTTGTCTCTAACAAAATAGGAATATGGCAAACATGTTTCCCTTCATTATACGTTACCACTGTTGCCATACATCTGCAAATCCAGCTGAGGAAACAAACCGCTGGGAAGAGAAATCCCGGTGGCCTCACCATTGTTTTTTATCCCCACCCATCACACCAATGCAATTATTTGCTGGGATGTGCTGTAGCACAGGAGAATGAAACTACCTAAGCTAAGAAGCAACTGTTTTTCTGAGGAGGTTTTTTGGTTTTTCAACCTGAATCATTCAACAGATTGAGTTTACATGGGAATGGGCGGCTGGCTGGCAATTTTTATACCTACTTTTGCTGCTACAGCCAACGTACAATGGGCTATGGTGTCCAAATAGCAGTACTACGTACAGTGTATCCCTAGATATCACTGGCTTGATATTTAAGAAGACCAGGAGAAGGCACAAGCAGTGCTTTATCATAAAGTGGCTACTTGTAGTTCTTTTATTATCAGTGGGGCAAAATAAGTACTAAGTAATGAAGGAGGTGGGTGCACGATGAACATTTATGTTAGTCACTAAATCGTTCAGTAGTAGGGGGCATATATTGAAACAAGCAAGAGGTAGATTTAAAACTTTTATTGAAGACAGTACTTCTTTAAATGGCATGTAATTAACTTCTGGAATTTATATCCACATGAGATGACGGAGGCCAGTTTAAAGTTGGATTAGAAAAATTTATGGATGCCAGGTACATACATAGAAACTCCAGGGAATAGGCAGAGATGTATCCTCCAACATCCCTAACACAGTTGGTGTTGGGCAGTAGGAGGGGCCACAGAAAGTGGTCAGGCTCATGGGCTCTCCCAAACCAGCATTTTCTATTGTCACTGTTGAAGGCAAAAATCTGGGCAAGATGAACCATTGGCCTAAGGACATTTCTTATACCCACTATATAAATAGGCCTGGGGTTGCTGAAGGTATGTGTCACATACTTGGATTTGCTTTAGTTTTGAGTAGTACAGTACCCAATAGTATGTGAACAGAATACTGTAGCAATAAACACAACAGAAAACATTGTTGGGGGTATTGGGAAACAAACTGCAGCCAGGCACAATAACTATTTCAAATACCTGCTAAAGTCGAGCTTACTCTTTCACGGTCCAACACTTTTGGTATCAAATAGAATCTGTGCCTAGGAGAAAATACCAGCATTCCTGCTCTGGTTTCATTAGTACTTTGGAGGTGTGGCAATGAGAGGTTTTGAGAGTGCTTACAGAGATCTCTGGAGATTGAAGTCCAGAAGATGATAGCTGCTGTACAGGCGCAGTTGTGCCATATAGCCCTTTTTACCTCTCATGAACCTGCCTGCAGTTAGGCTGGGTGCAACTTGGAGTTTTGGCATTTTTTGGGTTGACCAACATACTCATCATGTTGCTAAACACTCGCAATATAGCAGTGATATTAACTGTGAACCTGTTCTGATCTACGCTGTTTCCAAGGGAGCCCAATCTACTGCAAACACATCACTCATCCTTTTCTCAGGACATGGAAGAAAGTAAGGTATCTGGAGGGACAAAGAACCCCCATTAAAAGATACAAGATGAGGCAGCTTGTATTATTTGTAAAATTTCAGGTCAAATTCCTTTCTGGCTCAGTACATTTGCTGCATATTGATTTTCCTGCAGTTACATAAAGCAGAAAACAGCCCTTTGTCACCAAAAGCAGTACAGCTGTTTCCAGGACCATGAGTCATGTGTATGACTTCTCTTTTTAACTTCCCACTGGCTTTTTAAAAATATACTTTAAATCAGTTTTGCTTTTCCACACCAAAGAGAAAGAGCAATAAGTTCCCCCAAGAACTGGAGATTTGGGCAGAACATTAAGTTTTCATATACTTAAGGAGGTTGCATTGCAAAGTTGTTTTAACCTCTGACATTGACACAATGTTATAGAATACGGGAGAAGTAATATATATAATATATATAAATCTAAAATTCGGATCAGAGGTACTAGATTGGCTTACGTAAGCAATAGTGAAACACAGCTGCTGAGGGTCTGCTGGAGCTGTTTTAGATAACCAGGCAGTCTAGGCCTTCTCTGATGAGTTAGGCATCAGAGCAGTTAAAATGGTTGCTAGAACACCTTGTAGAAGCAAATTCATGTTAGCAGCAGTGGGAAAAATTGAGAAGTTCAGGCTACACTCCCACTTTTTTGGGAATGTGTTCATATATAGTTAATTAAGTATCAAAGCCTATGAAAATGAGTATGCTGAAAAAATAATAAACACAGGTACAGGGTGGAACGCTCATTAAAGTGTAATCCCATCTGGATTAGCAAAACAACCACCAATGATTAAGACCAGCTTTTCCTTGTCCTCTTTCCGTAGTATTTCAGAGGTATAACAACATGGTCTTCATGTATTTGCTTTTGAACCTTGTTTCGTTTTGCTCCAACTTTTGTGCCAGGGATCTAACCTGACCTGGATGTAGCTCCAAAGGGAACTCTTTGTGCTCTTCTGAAGTAGCATAATCTTCTTCCTCTTCTGGGTCCCTGGGATCACACACAGGGGCTCATTTGGACAAGACTGTGGCCACAGCCTTTGATGCCCAGAACTTCTCCAGTGGTACAAAGAAGCTGCAGTCCTCTTGACGGTTCACTTAGTCTCTTGTTTTTATAAAAAAACCAGGGAAAGGCAGCGCGGCAGAAGCTTGTTTTAAAAATTGCCTTGTTCCTTGTCAGACATTGTGGCTACACTTGAAAATGTTCAGCTCCCTGTCATTTCATCCTAGTGTCTGTGCGATTTGCCACAAAGATGCAGACAGAGTGGAGGAAAGAGAGGGCAAAGTGATCTGAAGACAGAGTTATCTAAGTGTGTGTCCATGTGCAGTCCTGCTGTGATCCCAAGATGGAGCAGTCTGGTGTGTGTTCCTTATCACAGTATCTCCTAGGTGCCTATGGAGCTGAGCTAGACCACTGCGTTATACACACAAAGAAAACAAAATGTGGATAAACGATGTGATTCCTCCCAAGTCACCTGGCAATCTATGCCACATCCAGGGAATTTTATGTGTTAGTTTTATGGCTTGCAGTCCCACCTATTTACCGCAAGGCTCATGAAGTGAGGAATCTATGACAGCTCTCCTCAATCTAACTCCCTCTTACAGGTTTAAAAAAGGCACTGCAGTTCTTTGAGTGGCTTCCCAGATGCTGTACCAGCACCCAGGTACTCAGCTTGCCTCTCAAGAGCGGTACTGAGAATTAGATAAAGTGCATAAAGCACTCCAAAGATTAAAAGCACACCAGTCCCAGGTGGGAACGGTGGCTTTCCAGCAGTTGAGATTGGATTTGCTGAAGTCACATCACCTGCACATCTAAAATTATATGATATCCATATATCATATTCACATGATAAATATTTGAAATCTATATATTTGCACTCATCTCCTCTAAGGCTTTTGGTCTGTTTTATGAGCTGAGAAGGCAGCATGCATCCTCGTGACTGTTGTGTTTCAGATCAAATGTAAAAATTCAGCAAAGGATTAATGAGCGAAATCTCCAAAGGTTTTTACAGTTTCATGCATCTCACACACTTGCATAAATTTCAACAAATGAGTAATTTTTAGTAACAATAACGGCAGGGGCATGCCAATGCAAGAAAGGCTGAGACTTTACTTGCTAGTTCTTGTAAATATTATGAACCTCTCCAGTTTGCTTCAAAGCCTTTCACTTTTGTGTTTGAAGTCTGGTGAGAAACTCAAAAAAAACCCCAACCCAATGCAAGGTTTTTATGATGGATTTTTCTAAAGCAAAAATCAGTGGTTCAGCTTCATACCACCACCACAGTTTAGGCAATTATCAGGCCATTTTAGAGGACAGATACTTGGTTTTAAGTCACATTGTACCGATGCACCCAGAAATACATACAGGAACACAAACATAATTTCTTTTTGTCTCTGTATGTACATATATATACACACACATATACACCTATGTGAGTTATACAGAGACATATGTTAGTGCATAGGTGGGAAGTATGTGTAAGTTATTTTCTTCCCATTCCTTGGGCATCACCCTGCGAATAACCGGATGCACAAGTCGGTGAAGGATCAGGCCCTGGCTCTGCCTTTTAAAGAGCAATGCTGCTGCTTAGCAACCATTTTCTGCCTGGATGAAAGCAGAAACCTTGCAAATCACAAACAAATATGTAGGTCCATGCAGAGGCCAAGTTAAATAAAATAGCATCCTTCACCCTAACTCTGCCCCTCTTTTCTCACGGTAAAAAGTTCTGTGAAAGATAAGAGGTACTATAGGACGCAGAACTTTAAAGGACACATTTAAAAATTAAATAAATAGGAAGCAAATATGATGCATAGGAAGTTTTCAGCCACTGTGGAAAATAGAAAAATACCTCCAGAGGAGACGAAAAGAAATTCATTCAGACTTTTAAAGCCAAAATTTAAAGTGGATTTAAAATTTTCCTTTTTTTCCCCCACAAGTAATAATTAAAAATATGCTTTATATCTTCCATGAAACTTAATGTGGAATGAAGAGGACAAGGAGTTACTTTTGATATCTTTATTTACAGTTATTTTTAATCATGTCAACCAGGTGTACTCATGCACTGAAATTTCATTAATGCCCATGACTGACCAGGTGAGCTTCAAAAAGAGAGCCACAGTCACCAGACTACAGAGCTAGTGCTCTTGAGTTTGGTTACTGATGTACCTACCACGTGCTTTCTGGCAAATTGCTAAGAGTCCAATTTTCAGAGATCTTTGTACCCCTAGAAATGTGGGTGGCACCCAGACATTGCATTTTCAAAAGAAATTCTAGAGAAAGGAAAATTAGGTGCCTGAATATCAGGGCAACTAGATGTGTAATCTGTTAAGGTACTTCTGAAAATCCCGTTAGGCATCTGAATGCCTTTGGAAAATCTGGTTCTCTGAGGTTGAGCAAAATCCCCTTGAAATCTGTGGGAGTCACTCCACTAACTTCAGGAGGTTTTGAACTAGGTTATTCTATTGTACCAGTTACGTTGTTATATTGTACCAGTTTCGTACCTCTGAAAAGCGAATACTCATACTACAGCTGCTGGGTGGAAGAAGGATCCTCACCCTCGAGTACGAGGGTGGGGTGTTTTACCACTGCCATTCACCTCCCCACTCCTGTGTCATCCCCCAGATGCAGAAAATCCCCAGTTCAGATCTTGCTCACTTGTGAATATGTACTACCCAAGATATGGTTTCTACTTCCTTTTCTGCCTCTGCTTTGTAACGTGGAATTTTTATAGTCTGCAGGAAGAAAAAGCTTCTCTGTACACATGCTCCCCTTCCATCTCACTTCCCAACCTGGCTGTAGAGTGAATCTCTATGAACTGATCTCTGTGTGCATCTCTATATTTTTAAACTGCAATACACCTAATCATGGGCTAGCATCTGTCTAAAGAAGCATAAAGACAGGCAAGGCCACTGTTTTCTTTATCTCCTGACCTTTGGGGCAAAGAGACTGAACCCTGCCCCTTTTCCAAAAATAAAGGCTGCTATTTGGCACGTGAAAAATACAGAGGCCTGCTGATATTTTCGAAAGCACCAGAAGCTTTTCCTTTACTTCAAGGCTTAAATATTTCCAAATACCTGGTAATAAGGATTTAATGTTAAAGAAAAACCACTTTGGATGCTAAAATTGTGGCCTTACTTTGAAAATCCAGTCGATAGGGAATGGATTAGTTTGCTATACAGTACCAGTAACAAAAATAAAAGGGAAATTGTAAATTATTTTCCCCTCAAGAATACCTCAGTGCCGATTTCCCTTACAGTTTGATCACAGATAACCTACAAATGATGAGCTCAGTGTTGCAAGGTGCCCAGACATCTTGATTCCCGTAGCAGGAGAAACTCAGCAGAGATGGCCTTGCAGCGATCGGAGAGCTGAAAGATGAGATCAGAGACAACCGAATGCTCAAATTTTCTTAATGCTCTTTGACTCTGTCCACTCCCTGGCAGGTTCATTTGTCTGACTACCTCTGCACTGTTTTGCTCATGCAAACTAAAGGCAAACATGTTTGCTCCTGAAGCTACAGCAAAAAAGGAAAACAAGAGTACTGCCTGGCAAATGGAAGGGAACAAAATTGGGAATTTTTGCAGAAAATTTTTGAAAATTGCTGAAACCCGGGAACCTTTAGGAGTACGGTGACAAGTTTCCCGTAAAACAGAAGGGAATGGAAAACATTTGAAATTCTTAATAAAATGGTGACGCTTTTTAACTTACACTAAGAACAAAGTGACACACTCATATGTTTAAGATGTTTTTACTGTAGAATTTTCAACCTTAACAAGCGTCACGCCTTGGCCCTGGAGGCTGCTTTTGTATAAACTGATGTTGACATACTCACTAATCTTTGGAGCAAGGAAATAACATGTAATTTGGAGGCCTGTCTGCAGAAAGCATTCTGTGTACATAATGCCATCATAAACAAAGTTAAGCTTTACAGAAATATATTTATATTTTCTGGTTGTCTTCCTATTCTGAAGTCTCAATATCAAATGCTGTAAAAACCTTCAGGAATGTAGCAATTGGTGCTGTTATTTTTAAGCAAGTGAAGATGGTATTCTCACTGAATGTTGGGTGGGCTTTCGCTGAAGACAGATCAGTGCGATCCGTTCTGTTTAGCAGAGGTGAAACACTGCCAAACTTCGTGATGATGCTCCTGATACCATGGCTCTTAGAGAGAAACTAAACCTCTAAAAAGTACCTTTCAAAAAAGCACTCTAGCTATTTCTGGTTAAAACAGAGTTAGAAATACCCGTTTTCTGGGAAGCATCTTTTCAGGGGGAAGTTACAGGGCTGCGTGAAAGCGAAGGATGGCTTCTTGATTGCTAAGAGTGACAACAGCTTTCATTTTTATAAGGTTTTCAACCACAAGATTAATGTTATCCTTGGGTATGAAAACGGCTGGCAAAAGACTTCTGAGTGACTGGAGGAGATGATTGTCACAGAAATGCCTGCAGAAATATGTTGTGGTTGACAGGGAGCCTTCTCTCTCAGGCAGAACAAGTCCTTCTCTAAGACAACTGATCCTTGGCATGTGCAAACAGAGTTAAACCAAGAGCAACTAGACTCAGAATGAAAAAGGGAAATTGTGTCAATTAACTTTGGTTGCATTTTCATCAATGCTTATCAAGGGAAATTACTCCAGGGTGAAAGAGAACATCACGTACAGGGCTCTCAGCAAACCACTACCAAAGTTGAATGTTTATGAACACTTAATAGGGCTTGTAGGCAATAACTGGTATCTTTCAAGGCTGACTATCAAGGAATATACAGAGCAGTCATGTGATGGGAAATAAAGTTTACAACCCCAGTCCATGTGAGTTGATTGAGGCCAGATAACAAAATTTAATCTCTGTCAGCCTTCTTGTGTATTATACCCTAACTGCAATTAATAGCTCTGTGTACATGAAGTCTCTTAGCAATTAGCTTGTTCTGCTCAAGCTTGGAACCAGAAATGTAATTCAGATATAAACTGTTGTAACTGGAAAAGTCTGTAAGTCCAAAAGCAATCTGAAATAAACAAACACACCTCCTTCACTGAAAACAACATGCCTGTAAAATCTTGTGCAAATACTTCCTGAGATGAATATAAAAATAAAAAATTCTCTTAAGACCCAAAAAGATCACACTATAGCAAGACCTTCACCTTTGGGGCGGTGACAGACTGAGAAAAACCATCCGTAACAGCAAACCTCAGAAAGAGCTGGTCTGCCTCACATGTGAGATTCGTTGTTCAGTGTGAAAACTAAACTTCATGGGAGCTACTTAATCTGGCACCAGCTTACCCTTTACAGTAGAGGTTTTGATGTTTAAATGCTCAGCTAGATGCTTCTTATTTTACGTTAATGTCTGAGTGAATCAGTGGGTCAATAGGCTAAAGCCCAACCACCCCAGCTTCAAAGTGTAAAACATGAAGCTCATGCTAGTCAGGAGGAAGAACAAAATCTTCCTTATGTCACAGGATCACTATCCGTAATTTAAACATTGTAAAGAGCTAATAAAACTTGCCCCGTCTTTGCACGGAGGAGGCAGGTATTATCAACCTCTTCTTATGAGTGCTGACATCTCCGAGAGATGTGAAGTAACTTGACCAGTTTGTTTTAATCAGTAGGTAGCATCCTCAACATAAGAAGATATTAGTTTTAAATATTGACACTTCAAAATACGAAACCTGTCTCCAGCTAAAAAATAGGTTGTTTAATGAGGGAACAAATACAATGATTCCCTTTGAAATGCAAAACTGGCTTTGGTTGTAGCAGAGTAAATATTAGAAGTACTTCTTGTTAATAAATCTCAGATGTTCACTGACCAAAACTGGATGCACAGCAGTTGATGGGTTCAACACAGACAAAATATGATGTATAATAATAACCATAACCCCCTACTCCAAATCTGTTTACCTCTGTACAAATGTGTTATTTCTTTACAGTCTATCCATAACTGAAGACAAGCTGTTTTTTGCCGTTGAGTTGATTTTGTTTGTCATTGACATCTTTCCTCAAGGTAGCGAGGAGGTATTGCTGTAACATTTCAAAATTCAAATTTATATTTTAATGTGGTAATAGTATTTAACATAGAACAAGGCAATAAAATAAGGACTGAAAATGTCAATTATTATGAGCAGTGTTTTGTGGAAAGGCATTATTCGCTTGTTTGCTTCATTCCAATATTTACAATTCCAAATGTCAGCACTGTGGGGTTCAACCGCCTCTCATAATTTAGATAATTTTGCCTTTTTCAGGATTTGGTCTTATTTCACAGTAATAACACATACTGCTGCTTTTATAAACAGCTATTATATCTTCCTCTTCATAAATAATTTTCGTTGAGCACAATTTATGGTGAATTTGCAAATAGGAGAATATGGTTTCAAATGTTTCATGTTAACTCCTACCTTGTTCCTCTTTATCTTTTAACAGTTCGTTTGGGATTTGGATCTTCAGTCAACTGGCAGCATGCCATTACTAGAGAGAGATGGCAGATGCTTGGAGCTGCACAGAGCCAGCAGTATCAGGCTGGCCACCCTTCTCCCCTTGAAAGACACAGTGCAGCTGGCAAGCACGAGTGGGATGCTTGGCTCTGCCACGCACAACATCCGTGGGCACAAAATTCATCACCAGCCTTGTGCAGTGGGAGAATTCAGAGCAATTTGCCTTTGCTTCAGGTTTTGCTGAGATCAGGCTGCTGAGGGTTGGGCAACAGCAAATCTTTCCTGGTCATTGCTGCTCTCCACAACCTCCCGGCAATGAAGAGCTGTAAAACCTGGTAGAGAGCTTGAGTCATAATTTTGGTATTCACTTTCTCATCTACAGAAAAGTGGTAAATACACAATTTCAGTGGATGGCAGACAGACCTGAGAGCAATTACACTCCCCAGTATGAAATATCTCACATTAGTAAAGCTCAGTTTAGTGCTGGGGATTCAGTGGGAGACTGCATCCGACTCCAGTGGGCTGTGGAACAGACCCTAAATACAAAACATTACATTACCTTAACTTTGCCTTTTAAAATAGCCTGCTGATACTGAGAATTATATAAATACAAAAATTTACTGTTGAACATGACATATAGCTGCCCATGGTAAACATGTATGTTTGCTTTTGAGAAGTAGAATGTAATTAAGGTTACTTAGTGCTGGGAAACAACATTACTTGGGTTGTTATTGCTAATTTATTAATCAGATCCACCTCAGCTATGTTTCCTTATTCACTGTCTTTTACTAGTAGTGTCTCATTTGCCTTTCTTCTAAAATTACTATTTATATTCCATGCTTAATGTATAGCCCTTTTAATGAAGAAAAAAGTTGAAATGAATATGTAATTTTTTTTCTCTCTTTGAAGTTCCCAATCATGGGAACTGTCCCACCAAAGAACAGCTGGGCTTAACAGCTGGTACACTTTTTCACTTGCAAAACCAGATCGATTAACTACAAAAAGCATATAATCTGACCGTACCTGTATTTTCTCTAATGGTGGCTTCTAGTCAAATGTTGCTATCTTTAAGCATGATTTTCTAAAATATCCAGATTCTGGATAAGTGTACTGCTCTGTCTTTTGCAAGGAAAAAAGTATTAGAAGCTTTAACAGATTCTGCTTCAGCATTTCATCGGTGATGTTTATTCACTTTCTAAGGACCAGCTTTGTTACCGTGTGGATCTAGATAGACAGTATTCTATTAATTAGAGTTTAATGCTGTGGAGTTTTAGATGAGGAGGAGCTAAATGGGCACCACCTCATTTCACACTCACTGAATGGTAATAGCTTCAGTCTGATCCATGCTGTGTGGAAGCTATCAGAAAGAGTTTCGTAGCTAAATACAGGTAGCCCAAAATGCCCAGTCACACACAGTCTTAATGGCACAGAACAGTTTGACTTTTTCAGCTGCTGTACTTCCCTCTTTAAGATCCAAAGGAGCAAGAACAGCACGCCAGAAACTTCAGGAAGACTGTTTTCTCCAATGTATTGTATGCAAAGCACAGGAATACCTCTGTACCTCTAGTAGGGTGGTCAAGGCTTTTTTTCAGGGAACTCTTTATCCCTCACAAAGTACTATTTGCAAAATATGAAAGCTGTAGCATACCAGTTAAAAAAAAAAAGCCAGGTTATAGCTCTGGTGCAGTGCTCCATAGGTATTGAAACATAAACTCTCCAAGCAGAATCCATAATAGCTCACAAAGTCCCGAAGCACAGAGTAGAGCAGGTTTATGACCGCTAAGAAAACAAGGATAGGAAACATAGATGAGATCATAAATGGGAGTATAAAATGAAAAAGATGAAAATGCTGAGCTGAATATATGTTCTTATGTTCATAAATGCAGTAGAGTCTCTATCATGAAAAACATCTTTATTTTGTGTCTTTTTGTGTCTATTTTAACCTGAGGCTGTAACAGCTCATACGGTTTTGCATCATTTGTCAGAATGGTACGGTTCATCTGAAAGCATTTATATCAGATTATCTCTGCTGACTTTGCTGGTATTGTGTCTTTATCTCTCTCCTCACTAATAAGAGATTCCTGAATTTTCATTCTCACTTACTTACACACTGAAAGAAATACCATATTCTCCTTTCTGTGCATATAGCAGAGTCCTACCCTTTTAGGGTCGAATCCAATTTTCATTAAGTCAACACAATATTTTTAATTTATTTCTGTGGGAACTGGATCAGACTTTCATAGCATAAATGAAATTAGGTATCACCTCATAGTATATACATTGTAAATTTTCCAGAGACTTTATGCATTCAGGCAGTTTGAAAGGTGAAGCTAACAGAAACCACATTTAGTAGATTGAGTAAGAGCTTCTTACTTAAAATCCATTAACATAATTTCATGTGAAAACAGCCTGGCTCCAAATTACATCCGGGACATTTCAAAAAGTTAGTGATACGCAGTCAGGTCTCATATGACGCCATTGGAGAGTGGGGGGAAAGGAAGGATAAAAATGAGTTGTAAATATTTTCCAGACTGTAATTGTTTTAGATGTAAAAAACGTTAGCTGTTAACACAATCAGTGGGAAGTGTTATCCTGTACTGAGCAAGCATTATTTGCTGGATATGCTTGTCTGAAACAATTCTGCCTCTACGTCTCTCCAGGAAATACTGGATAGCTTTTGAATCTACTAGGCAACAGTAATTAATTGGAGACACTTAAAACTGAGAAATCCCTAGTGTGAGATAAGGTTTATTCAATTTTTTGAGAAAGAACTTGGTAGGCTTTGCATCCCTCTTGGGTGATGACAATTATTCATGACACTACATTTATGAAACTAAGAGCTTATATGAATATGTGAAAATACCTCCAGAGACCAAACTCGTAAGTATAAATTGAAAAATAAATTATTACAGTGTGTAAAGAATGAGTGATGAAGTGTTACTGAATATGCAGAAATATTTTCTGATCATTGACTACCATAAAAAATTACTTCAGTTGCTATAGCTCCTCCAAAACCAGTGAAGTATAGATATACAGGGGTTCTGATTATGTCTTGGAGCATCATTTCTGGAAGTTGTTTTTTTTTTTTACATGACCCATTTTCAACTACATATCCATTTTTATGATGACAGTGATGGAAAGATAACTAACACGGAGATGAAGGGCTATTAGATTTTTCAAGCAAGCAGGATGTTATATGGTACATGTAACTTAGTTCTCATGGTCAGAGGATAGAGGTTTCTATTAACAGCATTATATGTTGAAAAAACAGATATGCAATAAGCTGAAGGGTCCAGATTCCACAACAAACAAAAATCATGAACGTAGTTTGGGTTACAGAAGCATTAGCCAAAGTTTTAGCTGAGTAGAAGGTCTCTCACACTGATGAAGCAATATAAACTCGCTGGGTCTTTCCATCAGAAAAAAAAATCTGCCTGATTACTACAACCTTTTTTCATCCCTTGCGTGCAGAGGGCTTTGATGAGGTTACATTACAGAACAGCCTCTTGTGTATGGTAAGCTCAGAGTAAACTTGAGTCTTCCCTATTTTGTACATGAGAGTATAAAGCGGCCTCCTACAAATGAGGTCAGGTAGCTTCACCTGAAGATGAAGAGCGGGGAAATAAAGGAACTTTATCTCAGTGTCTGCTTCCCACATAGATCTCCGCACTGACCAGTGGCAGAGCGTAGCTTTTTTAAGCGAGCTATATGGGATGTTTGAATGAAGCTAGCCTATGATTAGCTTTGTCTCTTTGTGCTTATAAGTTTATAAATTCATAAGCTTGTCAGTACAATATTTTTCTTGTTTTTCACAACATGCACACTAACCGAGCTGGGAGACCTTGTGACTGTTACGACAGCAGAGTTTAGGAGAGGCATTTTTACGTGGAAAAACTTGATAAATCTACCTATCCTGTGGACTTCCCCTAGACATTATTTAAGAATAATGAAGCAGAGCAAAACCAATTCTGAAAGATGTTTAATAGAAAAACATTGCCCAGTAGGATGTGATGAAATATAAGTGGACAAAAGAATTTGGAATTTAACTTAAACATACAAGTTAAGATATTTACCTAGTGACAAAGATTTCAGAATGTTTTCACTCCAAGTATAATTAATCTGTAATGAAAATACTATCCATGTATTTGGGAAATAGCAGATCTAATCAAGAGTGTCGTTGAAATAAGAAGAACAGTGTACTAGTTTTCCTGTATTTACTCTGCTTTATTTCAGCAGTAGCTGTCAAATAAGTAAATTTTTTTTCTCTGAAGTAACGTAATACTTTATTTCATCTGCAAAGGTACATATTTTTTAGCTGGTTTGGAAATTCTGGTACAGTATCATGGAAGATTACTATCAGTTTGACTTGTAAAACAGCAAAGTCATAGATCATCACTGGTACTTATAAACTGAAATTGCGAGGGGCAGACATGTGCAAAACACAATGATTTAATGCTATTCAATAGTTGAAAATCTAATGTTCACTGATAAAGAATCATTGGTTTGAAGGAGGAGATTTTATTACTTAATCTATAAAGTTACCAGTTCCCATTCAGGTTGGCATGAGCTGGCCAGACAGAAATGGGATTTCTGTTCTATTCCAGAGGGACAAGTATTTCTACTCCCCAAAGATTCAGTGAAAAGGACAAGGATTGAAGAGGTCTTAAGACCGAATTCTTCCTTTCCCTCTATGGCCCCTCAATCAGCTTCTTACATCAAGGTTGTGGCTGCTTGGCAGCTCACAGGAAGTACTAAGTAAGTACTGCTCAATTCTACCCAGGCCGCCTCTCTTTTGAGGTTAGAGAAGCGACAACATGAATGGTACCTAAGCTGATGCCTGTGAAAAAGTAAAAGTGCAGTGGAGATTGTGTTTTGAAGGAGTCTGTTGTAGGAAAACAAAGCATAAATCATAACGCCTACTTGCATGGTAAGGGAAAAATGTACTCAATCATGCTATCATGGATAAACAAAGCAAGGAGGTGAAAATAGTAGGAGTGTCTGGATAATGAGAGGTTTGGCTATACGGATAAACTAGACTATTCAGGAGCAATGAAAAGATATTT
Organism: Steatornis caripensis; assembly: GCA_013398225.1. Classification (NCBI taxonomy): domain Eukaryota; kingdom Metazoa; phylum Chordata; class Aves; order Caprimulgiformes; family Steatornithidae; genus Steatornis; species Steatornis caripensis. Next base: position 105,625 of record VZSC01002409.1, on the reverse strand, counting down.
CAGAGTGGACTTATTTTCTCTTGCCATCTATAACATGCAGACAGTGCAAGTAATAATGGGAAATACAAACTGTGCTGCCAGATCAGTTCTTCATTTTTATTCTGTTTGATGTTTCTAGGGAAGGGAACATCTTGCACTTTCCTGAATGGCTCAGCTTCACTTTCTGTGACAGTTTTTAAACTGTCCTTCCTAAAAAAAAAAGTCACCTTAGTAAATGGAGGTGAACAAGATACAGAAGCATTAAAGTAAAATATTAGAGCTGAACAGTAGTATAATTATCTGAATTAAAAGTGATTTCTAGGTAGTCAGTGCATGAGTAATAAAGGAAAATGCAAGTGTCATTACACCAGATCTGACATGCAAACATCTACCTCACCTCCTCCTGAATTTCAAGATCTGCTTCAGATGTCTGTCTAGCCAAGGTTTTTCTGTGCAGATTTACATCTGTTGTAAGCATGTAGAAGTGATGGCCAGCACAACTGCCCGCGAATGTGGTATCATTGTATGATCTTCTGTATTTATGGAAAATTAAGTTATCTGAAAAAAGAAAAGTAACACTGCCCCCCCAACCCTGCATTGCAAAATCAAAAAGAAAAGAGTACCATAAACAAGTTGTTGAGATAGACGGAAAACAAGACACGGTACCTGTCCCCCGCCCCCTGGGCTTTATCCAAGGCTTCTTTTGCCTTTGTTCTTCTCTAGCTCTGGCATATCTAGGCCAGCATTTACTAATTACGAGGAAATGGAAAATGGTTGCTGAATAGTTTTAAAGGAAGATTCTCGCATTTAAAGCCTGTGTTGATCTAATGTGCTCCCAGAAAAAAAAGCTTACTCAGAAGAACTTTAAGAAAAACATAAAAATATTGCATTACTAGATAATTGGTGCATTATATAATAGCACTTACCAATCCAGCTGCGTTTTACCTATTTACCCATCCCTCCAAGCGCAAGACACAGTAATTGTTACCACACCTTAGAAACTTTCAACGGAAAGGTGTGGTCTATTGTTGTCAGAATTACATCAGATCTTGAACTTGCATCTACAACGAGGAAGTATTTAGAACCTGCCAGCAACTACAGCAGAAAGAAAGAAGAAATTTGGAAGGAGAAAGTAGAAGAAAAACTGCTGAAAGCTTACAATAACTACATTTTTTCTCCTTTTTTTTCAAGTTATTAAAAAGATATGCATAAAGGCTTCTTTGGAGAACTGGAAATAGGTGAGGAGAAGGGTGCTGGCATACCATCAGCTATTAACAGTATGCAGAATATGTGTCTAAAAGGAAGATTTACTAATGCTCCAGGCAAAGCCATAAAGGACAGGAAGGTGTTTGGGAGCAGGCATAGCTCATGTGACTGGCGGTGGTATGCAGTCTTCTGAAAGCTGGTCAGCCGTTTAAATGCTGGCCAGGCAGGGTTAGACATTGCCACTGCCAACAAAGCTGGCAATTGATTTGGGCATGATATTATTAGATGGACATTTGATAAGCTAAGGCATACAGATAACTTTAATTTCACTTCTCTAGCTGGCAGATTCAGCCCAAATACAGGAATTAGCATTGTTCAGTTCATGTCTGTTTTCTGAGGTGCATGAGTGCACTTAAAAACAGGTGTTTTTCCTAAAGCAACCTTTAAAAAGATTTAAAATGAGAAGTACTCAGCATAAATTCAAATTTTCTAAAGGGGAAAAAAACCCACTAAGTAGTCTGCATAAGTTATTGCAGTGCTAGTTTTATCAGTAGATTTGCAATAAATCCATGAGCTTATATATAGAAACAGAACTGTATTAGCATTCTGTGAGAAAAAGGCTATTTTAGTCGGTTCCTCCACTAAGGAGATAAAGCAGACTGTTATGTGAGCCTTGACAGCAACTCTGAGTTTTCCTGGATATGTCTAAGAAAACGGTTTTATAACTATCACCATATGGAGGTATAACATATGATGCAACCTAAAGACATTTCCTTTGAAAGCAGAGCTCTAGATTCGTGTAATAAAGACATGGATGTAAAAGCCTGTTGTGAGCTTGACGAAACAAGGTATCTGGCATGGGTAAGGTACAGCACATTTCACCGGAATAAATTTTTAATTTCCTATTAGCACCTGCAGCGGGATACAGAATAACCATACATTTTAATTTACCTGCGATTTTTTTAGCTGAGGACCTCTAAAAAGGGCTTTAGGTAGCTGCGGTCCTGTGGGTAGCTGGTTAGTCTAGAGCCACGTGGCATTTACCAACCTGAACAGACGCTGAGGTTGTGAGACTATTTCAAGCCTTAGTGGGGTGAGAAAGGACAGAGGTCTGGGAAAGTGTCTCAATCAAACCGTATTTTTTTGAACAGAAGAGTACGGTGTGCTGTGCTGCCCTGGAACTCTTCCAGGTCCTCCAGGCACTGGGATATTTCAGACCAAGGGGTTATGATGTAGAGTGCAGAATTTCTGTTCCCTTTATGCTAGTGTCCATTAAATCAATATGTAAAGATCAGGTTGGTGGTCAGTGGAGAAGACATCTACTGTCTCTTATGTTCCCCAGATCTTCCTCCTGTGAGGGACAGTTGAGAGGAACAAGCTTTAACTCTCATCAGTGCAGAAATAACTCAACTGCTTCTGTTTGTCTTATCTTTGACTCCCCTGCAGGGAAGCAGACTGCTCTGTCAAGTCTTTTCTTCTGCTTTCTGTCAGAGGCTGCTTGAGTGGGGAGGCTCCAGCACGAGGGCGTATCTTTTTCTGTGTGTGCGCTGTTTTCCTTTCTATACAATCCTGCACGTGTGCTCCTTTGTCCTGTTTCTTGCATCTCGTCACAAAGGATGAGGCAGTGCATAGAGCAGCGTGCACCCACTAGTATGGGTGAGCTCCCTCTCTATTTTAACTAGTAAGCAGAAGGGAAACTAGTCATAAAAGCAAACATTACAGAATCACAGAATCACAGAATGGTAGGGGTTGGAAGGGTCCTCTGGAGATCATGTAGTCCAACCCCCCTGCTAAATCAGGTGTGCCTAGAGCAGGGTGCACATGAACACGTCCAGGTGGGTTTGAATCTCTCCAGAGGAGACTCCACAGCCTCTCTGGGCAGCCTGTGCCAGGGATCTGTCGCCTTCACAGTAAAGAAGTTCTTCCTCATGTTCAGGTGGAACTTCCTGTGCTCCAGTTTGTACCCATTGTCCTTTGTCCTGTTGCTGGGCACCACCGAAAAGAGCCTGGCCCCATCCTCTTGACACCCACCCTTTACATACTTATAAGCATTGATAAGATCCCCTCTCAGTCTTCTCTTCTCCAGGCTGAACGGACCCAGGTCTCTCAGCCTTTCCTCATAAGAGAGATGCTGTAGTCCCCTAATTAATTAATTAAACCAGACTGTTGGAAAGTATGGTGATCGTTACATGTTACGACAAGACCAAGAATCTTAGTTACTACATGTTCTAGCCAGACCTCTGTGTTCGGTTAAAATAATATACATTTATACTTAGTTTGAATAAAAAATCATAACCATAGTGGTGTTTAATGTGAGCAGGTGTACATGTCAGGGCTTACCTTCAGTGAAGAATGTAAGCAAAATGATTGTTGGCTCTCTTTCTTAACCAGGAGTTACTATCTTATTAACTGTGGGACACAGGTTTGCACAAGATATTGTCTTGAGTAATAGCAGAGGTAATCGTTGACATCATACAAATGAACGCTGCAATGTTAATGAGTAGATTTTTTTAATTAACAGGCTTTAGGGGATAAGAATCATGGCAATAACTTCGAAAGCATTTGCAGGTGAATGTACTGTACATAACCAAAATAAATCTACTCAGCCTCTGCAGCACAGCAGAGAGAAACAAGTGTTAGGAACTCAATCTAAGGAGATGCGCCATTACCATAAAAGGGTAAGCCTCCTAAAGGGGAATGCTATTTCCATCTCTGCCTCGGAGAAATCATAAATGTTAGATCACCGTACATCAATCAGTAGGTCAACACCATTTTATCAGACAAAGCTACTGCCACAAAGACTAGAGCTGTTTGGCCCAGGCTTTTTGCAGTGCTGGATGAAATAACTTTGATGGAGCACCAATTCTTGTGATTATTTGCAATGTGATCATTTGCTACTGTTCAGTTTTCATTTACAGGCTTACAGGACTTAATGGACACGGGGAATTCAGTGGCAGGAGGTACACTGAAAATCTGCATAAGCATATTCACATGAATAAAACAAGCTGGGAGTGACTGACATTATGGATGATTAAACCAGAGATAGTAGGTAACTAACTGTATCTGTTGAACAACTGTTAAGAACTGGAAATGCTTTTAATTACAGATTAGGTAGAACTGTCCTTACTGTTGACATTGAGTGAGTCTCATGACTCAGTGGGTTTGGGGGCATGATGCAGAGACCGAGGGGAGCAGAGCAGCCTTCTCCATCTGTTTTACTTTGCTGTGTCTGTGTGGTGGCTGTGCAGGGAGCTTCTCTCCCAGGAACTGCCACGACAGCAGTCGATCAGCGCATCACTCATGTGGAAATGTGGAAGGAAGACATCACTACTTAAAACTCAGCGGACAGGGCAGCCTGAAGTGCGTCCGCTTTCCTGTAATACTTGCATTCCCACAAGGACTTGCATCTTTGAGCAAAATGCCAGTGATTTTAAACTTAGCCAGAGTGCAAGTCCTTTGCCTAGCTGTCTTGATGCAGGGGACATGTTTCCCTTCTCTGGAGGAGCTTGTTCGCCATCATGCAATGCTGGGGTAGAGCCCCTGTGGTGTCATGGCCGCCGCAGCCCCTGCCTCAGGTGGCCAGCCCTGTTGAGGCCAGAGGGCAATGCCAGCTGCCCTCATGGCACTGGTCAGGGGGGCCTCACAAAGGGATTTTTCTGCCTCAGACTGGAAGGAGATTTGGGTTAGAAAGAGCACATTAAAGGTGCCTTTTTAAAACATAAAGCCTTTCTTCATCTTCCTTGAGGCTGCAGTCTCTGGTCACCCTTTCATCTGTGGTCTCTCCCATCCTCTCTGGCTTAGGATATTTTTTTCCTCATCCATTTCTAGCAAAATGCACAGTCTGCACAATGGCAGAGCTTCCTCCCCCAGCACTGACTTAATAACAGTGCCATCCCTCCTCTTTGTCCAGGGCTATTTCCCCACAGCCTCTGTGGTGTCCATGTTATCCTCAGCCCCGGCCTGTCCGCACCTCAGGGGACAGCCTGGCAGGAGCCATTTTGACTGCTCAGGGGCCAAAGTCTGACAGCTCGCTGGTTGTGGCAGGCGACAATACCTGAGGGAAGAAGGTAGGTAATGGAGGGACAGCTGCATGCCCAGGTGGCCAAGGCAAGGCAAATTTAGGGCAAATCTGCAGTGCAGTTGACACTGAATGATAGAAATGCAAAAACACAGCGGGCACAGGGCTGGAGGTGGGTCTAACTGTTGTGTGGGGGCTGTGGCACTGGGGAGTGCACCAGAGCTGGGGTTTCTGGCAGCCCTTCACCCAAGAACAGCCTGTGTTTACATTTTCAGTAAATTAATCATTGTCATCGGGCTTTTTTATGAGAGCTCGTGTAGCTCAAGTCAAACTATATTTCTTGCTGCAGGTGTGTAAGAAGAGGCAGCATTGCAATGGCCATTCACGTCTCCATTACAGCAAAAGGGAGGAAAATTGCAGAGCAGAGCAAACCCCTGGTTTTCCTTTTAATATTTCAATTTATACTTTCAACGTTTAAGAAAAAGGGATCATTAACACAAGAGGAAGTGCAGTGTTTGCGACTCATGCACTTGTATGTCTCATGTAGACACCACATACATACCCGTAACGGTGTGAATAATCATTTTGCTAAAACTAGGCCTACTTAGGCATTGAAAATCAGTCGTGCAGCTGTGCTTCACTGAACTGGGTCCGTTGCAAACCCTACCTGAGCTTCTGCTCACTAACAAAAGACCCTTGAACGCGAATACTGAAATGGGAGAGCAATTCCTGTCTTTAAGCAAACTTACTATTACATGAGAGAGGAAAAAGGGATTTCAAACCTAAAAATGTTGTCTTAACAGTTCCAGCCTGATCCAAAGTCCACCAAAATTGGTCTCAGCTGACCCCCAGTCCGATGGGGATCTTTACATCATAACAAATTATTTGGAATAGAACAGCAGGAGGACAAAAAAGTCAGTCTGAGCTCAAAGTGCACAACACACTTCTGTGTGATGGAAAAATGGGCAATAAAAGCTGTCCTAGTACGCTAATCCTTCCCCCTGTTTGTAATTGCATTACCTTTTGATCTTCTAGTATCACTGTTCAAGAGTATGCGTAAAATTCATGAGCCATAATTCACAGAAGTGGATTGAAAAGTTTTGTTTGTTTGTCTTCTTTGCGGCAGGAGTGAGACACTAGAGCTCAAGCGGCTTAGTGAGTAAGAAAAGTGATCCAGTTAAAGTAGAGCATACAATGAAGAGGGAAAATGCAACATGTATAAACATGTGGAGTGATAGGAGAAGACTTTAAAAATCATATACATATAGAAATATAAATATAACCTAAACTCTAGTACTGGAAGCTGGTCATACCAGCTGCAGGCTTGCTAAAGTTTCCATTATACCAACATGTTTTCACTAGCTTCAATTTTGGGCAGAAGTCCTGGATGACTTGTTGCTGCTTGAAGACTAGTGTTGGAAAACCAGAGCAAAAATTCCTTTGCTTCTTCTTGAAATCATTGCAGGAAAGTAGAATAAATATACACTTCTATTGTAAAAACACTTTGGTTGTGCTCCTTAAAACACTAATGCAAAAAGTAAAAAAACAACTGACAGAAAAGATAAAATTGGAAATGTGAATGAGTCTTTCAGGATTCTAGCCATAACCTGAGAAGGCTTATACTTTCTTTTGAAATTGCTCATTCAGTACCTGGAAATATTTATTTAAAAATTTCATCCTGCAAACATCTAACAGTATTAATTTCATACTTGCGAATGGTTATTAAATTCAGTGGATGTGAGATCACAGTCTAAATTCTGCTAAATTAATTTCGTTTACTAAAGCTAGAAGGTCTAGGGTTGTCTGGTTGCTGTTGAGACAATTTACCTAGAGATTATAAACCTATCAATCAAAGTATTTGCCAAAAATTTAAAATACAACTGCTTTCACACCTGGGGGTGGCAGACTGCCCATTTTTGCTGTAGAGATTTTGTCACAGTTAAACGGATCCAATGCCGTGTTGTTTAAAATCACTGCTCTAGAAAATGGTTTCCATTTCCAATCATTGTCCAATCATTTCTCTGTTATGTGTATCTTTTGTGCAAGGACAGCAGGAACATCGCCCCTGCATAATCATCCTGCTTATGTATAGATGCTTCCCAGATTGCTCTCTGTAGCAGAAATGCTGCACTGTGCAGAAGGACCTAAAACGTTTTCTGGAGGCAAGGTTTACCACAGAGGGGCTCCATCAGCAGCAAACAGGCTTCTTCTAATCTGATTAATTATTTTCCTGAATATCAGCATCTCTAAGTGATAAACAAGGGACAAATGTTGCGGTCTCTTACAGACTGTTAAATACCTGCCAGACAATACCTGTATTTACTGGAAACACCTAGTAACGCCGCCTTTCTCAAGGGACAGTGGAATGCAAAAAGTAAGAGCCTGTCAGGTGTTTAGATGGATTCTAAGTCACATGGTGAAAAGCGTGTGCTTTATAATTAGTTTCCAGAGATTAGTGATATGCTAATGACCTAAATTCCAAGAGTTGTTCTTAATGCACACAGAGGGCATGCAGGTGTATTGGATTCATAATCTCAGGAGGACAATAGGAAATATGGACTCTAGAAGGAAAGAAAGCAGAGGTAAAGCTATTTTAAAAGATATTCTAGTTTCAAAAGTTGATAAGGAATATATTAAAAGAGGAAAACAAAAAGTCTAGGACAGTGAAAGTCACTGAATAGCCTCAGCGAACCAAAAAGTGACAAAGCAAAAGAGCAAGATTTTACACATGTATTAGCTTTTGCTTCACACATAATCACTTAAATTAGTGAGTTTTTCTATAGCAAGATAAGCCTTTTCCCAGCCATTTGTATCTACCATACAAATGTACCTGGCTGGATTATCCAGGCAGTGCCTGGTGGGTACCCGTAACCTTGTTGCTGAAATGGAGCGCAGTGTTCCGTTGTTCTCCGTCAGCTCAACACCACAGGCGGTCTTCTCCCTCCCTTCCCAAAAGGCATGGTAGGGGCAGAAAGGAAAGAAATCCCAAAGGATTAGATCAGTGTCAGAGTATTAACACTTAGTTGATGACAACTGTAAGGATTAAGTCAAGCTGGTTAAATCCTTCTTAGCTAGAATAGGAACCAGCAAACCATCTGGTGGAAAGAGCAGTGTGACAGGGCTAAAAGGAAATACTGTCTGAGTAGTCAAAGGAAAAATAAACCTTTACATAGACTTTTGGGAACTGCTGTGTTTCCTAAGTGTCTGGCCACAGCAAGTGACAGTTTTGACTACAGTAGTTTAAAGAAACGGTGTGGCAAAATTTTGTGTTTGCAGCTCAGAAAAAAACCCAGATTTTAAGCTTTTAAATTTACTCTAATAATGCACAGCACTTGCATAGAAAGACTACGTGAAAAATCATGTGTTCTGTGAAAAAAAATTATACGATACAATCTATTTTCCTGCTAAAATCTGTTCTGTTGCCAGACTACATTACTCTGTTGCTTCATTACGGAATGATCTTTACAGGTCAATCTCTCTTTTGCTCCGCTGTTCTCAGCAGCCCTTTCCTACTTCGCTCCTTTGAGAGAGGTGCTGTTGGTCTCCATGCACACTTTGCTTTTCCGTGAAGTGAAATAAATGAAGTGTGTGTAATCACAAAGACAAAATACAAGTTAGTATAACAACTCTTGGGGCTATTAAAGATAGGCTGGCCTACAAAAACAAGGTGATCAGCCTCGTAAACTGCTTTGAGGTTACATCACCAGGAATTAAGAGTGTTTGTCTCTGGAGAAGATCAGACAATGTAGATGGGATTGGTGGTGAAGTCTCTCCTCTGCGATGTCACTCCACTGATGTTTATACTAGAAATAAGGTCTTGAGTCTGATGAGTTTAAGCTTGGTTCGCTTGTTTCAGTCTCCCTATAAATAAAGGAATCTAATGAAACCTTGTAAGAATTTAATTTACAGCCTCTATTTATGAAGTGCATGCTGCTGCTGCCATTGACTTGTATATAATGGCAGTTGGCTCGCTGTGAGTGATTGGTGATGACTCCACATGCAGTCTCACAGGAAGGAAGTTTCCAAAGGGCATTCAGTGAACATATTTTTCATTCACTTTGATCTGTTAGTTGTTCCCTTTTTAAATCTAGAAATTCTGTTGTTTGTCACAGTCCTGAAATGTAAAAGTGTTTATGCAACTTACGTTGTTCCATGGCAAGGTTTTACTAACTTCCTGATTACAGAGAGCTTGTTTGTCTTTGGAAAGTTTTCATCCTGCTGCTCCCCAAATATTGCCATGCAAAGGAATTTATAAATGCAGCATACCGGCATGTAAGCTAGTGTAGCAAGTGGATTTGCAAACATAAGAACTGAGCAAAAGTGTTTGATTTCCTGATAGGAAAACACTGAAGCACTGGTTCGCACTCCTCTTTTGAATGTGGAAATTCTGCGTGTGAATATGGCAGAGTAAATCTGAACAGAAGGGTCCTATGATCTGTAAGTCTTGTCTGGTACTTGAAAGGAACCTGTTCTGTGCAGGGCTAGAGGCAATAAAAGTCAACATGCTTTGAGCCTGTGTTGCTACAAGAGGGAACCAAGTTTTCCTTAAAAATGCCATCACGGACAGTAGGCCTGTTCTTGAGCTCGGCCTTTCCCTCTGAATGCTGCTGGGTTTGAAAAAACATTTTCAGAATACATTGTTTCATCACTGCTCAGAAGTTTCATGGATTTTAAAGGATTGTTTTCTCCCAGTGGAGCCTAAAATAAAGATAAATTGGGAATTTTTGGATCCAGATTTGAAATAAGAGGATCAAAGGAATCAAAATATCAGCAAAGATGAAAGAGTTTGTTTGCCTTTGTCAGGTCTTACTGCTGATACTAAGAGCTCTTTCGATCCTTGGCAATATCAAACAGGAAGCATCTGTGTGTGCTTATCATCTTTTCTACAACACAAAATCACACATTTCTGGCCTTTGCCTTATCAAAGATAGGGAATAAGATGTCTCTTAACAACATCTGTGTGTCAGAATGTTGGACATACCCCAAAATCTAGAGTGATTTGGTTTGTGTCTTTTAGATCAGTTTATGGGCAGTTTGTCTAATAATATTAAAACTGTGTGAAAGGTTGAAGCTGTCCATCCCCTTTTGCTTTGATCTTGATGATAATTTATCAGTCTGGTCAATTGTTCTCACAAAACAGCTGTGCCCTTAGCATGAAGAGTAAATAACAGGAATGAGTCACCATGGCAAACTTACAGGAGTCCTGAAGGAAAAAATTATCCTGGAAAACTGAGTCATGACAATGCATCTTCACAAAACATCTTGGTAAATCATAAACTGTACAGCAAGATTCCAAATGCTATCAATAGTTGTTTACCAATTACTAATTATTAATTACTATTTAGTACTAATTATTAATTAATATTAATTACTAGCTACGACTTAGCACAGTGCTCCAAGCATATCATCTCAAGACAGAACAGTACATGCTATACAGTTTTTTGGGTATAGGTATATATATATTTTTTTAAATTTCACCCTGATTTTAGCCATCATGAGAACGGACATGCCGCTTCAGACCAAGGGCTCGTGTGGCCCAGTACTTTGACTCCAGTATTGGCCACAAGTGGCTGGATGCCAAGAAAAATATAAAAATAGCGTAGGTGTGTATAATACCATTCCCTCCCCTACTCATCCTCTGCCTACTCCCACCCCCCAGCCATTTTCAGTCAAGGGTGCTAGGATTTGTGAATTTTGTTGTCCCAACTGCACCTCTTTTCTAAGCATTTGTCCAGTTGCCTTGCAATCTCATGCAAGCTTTTTACTTATTAAAAATGAAAAAAGCAACAAATGGAAAGGGCAACAAAGGTACAGAACAACATCTGCCTGAGGTTTGGTTGAGTAGAACTTCACAGCCAAAACATATACAAAAGGAGACATTTTGTTACACAGCTTGTGGTAGACCTGTACAACTCTTCACCAAAGGATGCTGTAGATGCACAAAAATTACATTTGTTTGAAAGACATTCGCACAAGTGCTTTGAAAAGAACCAACAATCTCAGTTTGTTCTGAATCTGACTTCCTCTGGCTTCACTTGCTCTTCCAGTGCAATAACCAGTGCATGAGGTGAATACTCAATTCTTATTCACCTCCACCAGGCTATTCAAGAGTACATGAACATCTAAAATATCACCTTTAAGTGAAGTTTTTTCTGTGCTGTAGAGTTTCCAGTCGCTCATTCCTCATATGGAAATTGTCTCAGACGTTTGATCATCCTCATTGCTCTCTTATGAACCATTCCCATTTTTAATGTTTTATGTTTGGCCAAACCTTCACAGAGTACTTGATATAAAAGAAGCATGGATGTGTGCAATGGCATAATGTTATTTTATGTTTCACGGTCTGTTGCATTCGTGATAACTCCTGAGACCTGGCTATTCTTCTTGACAGCTGCCAAGCATGAGTTGACAATTTTATTGAAGTCTTCATCTAAAACCTAGTTCTTGCTTTACTCATTTTCCTGTAGCTGTTCAAAATGTTGCTTCAATAATTCCAAAACTAATGAATAATATTTTTCATTGCAGCTAGTTACAAGATACTTGTATACGCATGTTGAATTTAATTAGCTTTAATAGTTTAAGCGCTTTCAATCTGCATCTCTAGGCATCTTAGTATCTTTTTTACATTTAGCTTGAAATGAGTGTTAAGTATCTTGTTGTGGCAGTTTGGGGTCACCATAATCGTAGTTGTGTAACACAGAATATGTGAAACAGAGCTATGCCATCTGCAATTACACATGCTTTGTAATGGATAATTAAAGAGATACTTTCCAGTTATTGAGAATATGTTCATACCCTTATGGTTAATCATGGAAATCTGAAACTGAAAAGCAATATTAGTGGTTTTTTTTCTGCAGTTCTGTCACTAGAGGATAGATCATAACTTCCTTTTCCTTCAGTCTAAGTCCCAAGGTCTGAGTCTCTTTTTCCCATAGCAAAAACTTGCTTAGCGGTCTCAAGGAAGAAGCTTTTGCCTTTGGCAAGGCCTTAAGTCAAACAAGATGTTCAGTTTTCAGTGCTTGAAAAATGCGTTTTGAGAATGAGTAGACCAATGCAAACAGTCCGGAGGCAAGCGATGAAAGTTATCAGGGATATGGAAATTAAGGTGTATGAAGCAATCTGAAAGCATGGGGATTGTGTTGCTTAAGGAAAAGGAGACCAAAGAGGAACATAAATTTTCAAGGACTAAAAAGTTGCTGTAAAGGCAAAGGGACTACTCTGTTTTCCATATTCATGAAATCTGTAATACATAACATCAAGAAAAGATGAGTTTGCGGCAGATTTTCTGGGAAACTGCCATGTCTCCACCACAGAAGTCTTGAAACAAAAGTCTGTTATTCCTGCTATGAGACCAGTCAGCAGCTGAAGAGCGAGGAATGTAGTTACAACCTCAGCAGCACCTGGGAATCAAGAATAGCTGTCTTTTTTCCAGAAATAAGACCAAATAAGACCATTGATTCTTGCACCCACAGGAATGTGAGCAGTGCCTCAGTTTTTGCCACTTAGGAAAGAGGAGTCATTTGCCACTATTGATCCATTGTGCCTTGCTTATATGAAAGGCAAGGGATGAGCTGATTTTGAGAAGTTTCTTGCAGCTTGAAGAGCTGGGTGCTCATATATAGTGCCTGAAGGAAGTCAGTGGAAATGATGGCTCCAGGACTGCTGCTGCTGCTGCTCCAGGTGGAGATCTCACTGTAAAAGAGATTTGGTATGTTCTTCTTAGTGAGAGAGGGACAATTTAAAAATGTATTGATATGACATGCTTCTGCAGACTTTCAATATCAAATGCTAGGTGAAGTTGATCCAATCTTGAGTATGAGAGTGTACCTGCTTAGATTCTTCCCAGTCCTGCCTATAGCTGGCAAAAGTAGTCCAATGATAGTTTACAAAGACATTCTATATCTATATCTATATCTATATCTATATCTATATCTATATCTATATCTATATCTATATCTATATCATTACATATCTGTAACGATCATAAACAATTACTATCATCTCGTAAGAAAGTTGCTATTTTTGGCAGGTTTTTTTCACCTTTTTTTCACTTCTTTGTATAATAATTCCTACATTTCAAATTGATCTAATTTCCCAAACTTTTTTTCTAGATCCAGTTTATGGCTTGTTGTACAAATCTTGTGATACGTTGTTCTTGACCAGCTTGAAATTGTTAAACCCCATGGCAAAATCTCTTGAGAAGCTGGAAGAAAATTCAAGGTGAGCCAGGTCATATTTATTTCACTGTCTGGAGCACAATTTTCTTGAGGATGTAAATAATCTAATGCTTAGAATATGTTTGAAATCTTCCCAGTTTATCAGCCTGTATTAAAATACCATCATGAACAAGTTCTCAAGAATTTAATAAGGATGAAACAATTGCAACTTCTGTGATAATCAAAGCAGTGTAATGGAAAGTGATGTGTTTTTAAATGGGCTCTAACCCATCTAACTCCATAGCAGATACACACACCAGAAAACATACGGCAGTAACAGTTTCTATTAGCCTGTAATAATGCAAAGACTTAAGCACATGTTAATTTGATGTCTTGCTGCAATGAATGTAAAAATATATGCCTAAAACTTAAGGCAACCTTCTCTGAAATGCATACTAAAGAAAAAAGGAAAATACTGTAAGAATCTATGTAAGTTCCACAAATTTCTCCCATGATCTGGCTCTTGTATTAGTTGTTCATATGAGATCCTTCTGAAATTTGTGCAGGTGGTGTAGCCAGGAGGACTTTTCCAAAAGTGTAAATGGATGCACAATGACAACATACCGCCTAGTTACAAACAACAACACTTGTGAGGAACCCGATTTTTTGGGATACTTATTTTTAGGACCATTTTGTTTCGAATTTTCGGCGTGTTCATTTTTATGTCTTTGCTCAAGACCAGAGAAGTAACAACTTTTTGGAATTGTAGAGTTGAGTTCTAATTTGTAGCCACAGGCACCTCATAAAATTCTTTGATACTACAGAATAGAAGGAAATTAAAGGAAAAATATACAGCAGCTCCTGTTTTGACATTGTCTGTTGGCGGTTGTACCTGCTTGAGTTATATGTTGATTGTTGACATAGGATTGCCACAGGGCATGGGACTTGAGGTCCTTTCTTGAGCAGCCTTTTTTCAATTCCAGAAACAGAATTAAAGAAAATACAAAAAACTCTGAAGTTTGCCAGGCAAGAATTTTGATGCAGCTGAGGAAAGTTGGTAGGTTGAATTATTGCAAACGAAGAATGCCATAGCTTGATGGGAGGTTATAATGCTGGTCCTGTGACTCACATCAAATGCAAGTAAGGGTTGTTAGTCACTTTGTAAGACATCAAAACAGCGGTAGATACTCATGTGTGCTTCAGGTAGGGAAGCCTTAAAAAATGTTGGAGAAAGTTCCTGAGAAGGGGTCAGTGCACAATTATTTGAAGCGTATAGAGGAGATATGACTGCAGGAACATACTGGGCCAGAGAGAAGGTGCCATAAGATAAACCTAATCTGAAGGAAAGGCTTACCAGTGGCAGAATATGTGAGCAGGGATGGCAGGTGGTGCAGGAGGAATTGCAAGGTGGAGGAATGGTCCTTCTCTTGAGGATTTCAGCAATGACAGAAGTTGGGGGGAATTTGTCCCAAGTCCTGAAAGGTGCAGCAACACAGTAAGAGAAGCCATGCTGGTGGACCAGGCACGATACTAGGATATGAATGCTGATGGCCTTTTTAGTCTACAGCTGCTCACTGAAAGAAAAAAAAGGGGGTGTAGCAAGCAAGGAATGCTTCTCGTCGTGTTGGCTGCTTGAGATCGCATGCAAAGAGCTTGCTTCTGTCAGCACAGATGAGAAAATTAGCCGATTTTGGTCTGTTGAAATGTTGTTTGGCAAGCTCGTTAGCACTGTGGGCAGGAAGGCTTCCTAATTTCACCATTCTGTTTCTGAATCTTTTCGGTTTCTTTAATTGCCCTTGTTTGGAAGAGCTGTGTCTTCTGGTATTAAATGATCGCAAATACCAAGTACTGGATTCCCTTCTCCCTTCCCATTTTTGCTTTTTGAGGTTTTACCTTTCTGTACAAGAATCAGCACCAGAGATTCAGTGGCAGTAATTATGTTGTTTCGTATCCTGAGAATAGGACCAAAATCTAGAAATTTGGTGAGTTTTCATCCTACTGCTGGCCTAAACTTGTATGAAATTGTTGGCTGAGGGCATAGTTAAAATGGTTTGCAGAGGTCAGGACTGAACCGTGGCTTGTCAGTGGTGCTTCAGTGTGGGTAAACTTTAGTTCTTACTGCTGCATTTGTTTTCCACATTTGTAATTTATGATGAGTAATGCTCCATACTGCTTTCAGGATTATTGCATTTGTTATCAAGCAAAGTCAAGCACTTTGAAGAGCTGAAACACTGCCTATCTGTCATATACAAGTGATATTCTGATAGCTGGTCATGACATTGATTTAAATTCGTGATTCTGATCTTGTACTTTGTGGAGTCATTTACAGTTCTCCAGCAGTCAGTAACATTAAAGAGTTATTACCAGGGTAATTTCATTAGTATATCAGAATCGGGCTCTAGGATTGCTTTCTGTATAGTGTGGGACTATATTTGATTTCCAAATAACCGTTACTGTAATTTCATGAATATGCTAATATTGCCAAGAAATTGGTGCTTTATGCTTGAAGTATCTCAGTAAGATGATTAAGGAAACAGAATTTGCCAGCTTTTGTTTGAGGCAAAGTTCTGACAGTGGCTGCAGCTGCAGTAGCTACACAGAAAGGCAAGTTAGCATGTTTAACATACCTCAGAACAGTGGAAGAGACGAACAGCTCTTCCAGTCTGAAGAAAACCAGTAAGAATAAAAAGATGAATTGCAGCATGAAGACAGCAGTAAGATACTGTGTTGTTTTTTTAACCAACGGCCTTGCAGCCGAGAGAATATTTCAATAGCTTCTTTCTTTCTTTCTTTAATTATTATGGTGTGGTTAAATGGTTAAATACCATGTTGATTTTCCATAGGCATGTGGCTAAACTCTGTCTCTGAATGTTTGCTTTAAAGCTCTGCTTCAAAGTAGGGGTAGTATTCCTTGCAAGGTTGGAAAAAGTGGTGCCCTTTAATATATGCATTAGAAATGCTTCATCCCGTGCTGTTTCTTCATGACGAAAGGCTGTAGTACGCTTGACATATCATACCTTAAGCTTTGTGCTTGAGGTGAAATGTAGCCAGTGCTGTGAGACTCATGGATGGATGGGTCAGAATGGATGTCAGTAGAAATGCACCGCCCACCAGGAGGGCGAAAACGCTGGGAAATATGAGGGAAAGTCATGAAAAGAATGCTTTAAAAAACAGGCAACATTCAGCTTTCCCAAAGAACTTCTGGACAAGCTGAAAAGTGCATCTCTCTCCAGACACAGAACCGAAAAGCACTTCTCTTGTCCGAGACCTTTTGTTTCTGTAACAAATGGAGACAGCATATACCTAAGTCCACAGAAAACAAGGGTAATTTCTGTATCAGGTTCAGCAAGTTCATTGCAGTTCAAATTTCTGCTTAGGTTAAAAACTTCTTTGCTCTGTACAAGAGCAAAACCCAGCCTTTGTGCTCCCCTCTCCCTGCTGCAGCTGTCTGGAGAGCATCTCTTCTATGTTTACATTAGGTGTAAACTAGTTTGCCTGCATGGTTGATCAAATTAATTGTATGGCAACTGATGTGTTCCTGCTAATTTCCTTACCAGCAGGGGATAATGCACAGCGCTATTGTGTGTAACTCTTTCAGTGCCGTTTTTTCAAACATCTCACCTACTTTCAGCAACATGCTGGCCTCAGATAGTCAGGAGTTGTTCCCCTTAGTCTGCAAGGTAGTGGCAGCGACTCTTCCAAACTTCACTCGCTGGCCTGCATGTTAAGATTTTTTTTTAATATCTGTTACAGTCACTATCTAGAACGGTAAATATCATCATCACTTCTGCTCTTGGCTTTTCTCTAATACCTGGCCATATGAGTGTCTTAATGACAGTTTGACATGATTTTTGATTGATGAACATTCCCTTGGTAGGTAAAATTAATTGACAGTCTCTCTGCACTGATCATAATGCTTGTTCCTCAGATAATGATGAGTCTAGCATCTTAATCTGCATTTGCATTTCATGTTCTACCATTTTTAATTAGGAATGTTAGCCTCTTCTTATCCAAATACCCATTTGTAAACTCAGTACTTCTTTAAAGCTGTTTTTGCTGATCTCGTCTTGAAGGAAATACCTCTTATACCATACAGAACTGCTTGGAAATGCCATTTTTATTGACAGCAAAATTGGTGATGGACTCTAGCTTTGGTAAGTGTAATAAGGGAACTCATGACAAAAACAGAGATTGCATTTGAAAATATTGTGGAAGCTGATGAAAGCTCTTATCTTGAGATAATTTCTGGTTATGTATTTGTTATTTTTTTCCCCAGAAGTTGCTCAGGCTTATGCCCAGACTATTATTCACCTACTCTCTAGGCTTTTTCTGTGTTCTAAGTGTTAAGGTTGTCTCAGTGCTGTGCTGCACATGTAGCTAGGATGTAATATTCTCAGTGCCGCTGCTCCTGTGGACATTTTGGAAAACAAACAAAGGACAAAATGCATCTGAAGCTCTACACTAATGTTACTATCTGATCAGTTTATGCAACAGGGTCAATAAAAGCTAATTGAGATTGGCTTTTTGTGCCCCACTTCTCTTATTTTTTCAATGTGTCCCTTGTCAGATGTAGGTTGCATTCAGCTCCAGCTGTCAATGCTGGTTTGCCACTGCTCTCTCTAAATCAATAAATATTCACTGGTATTTTCTGTGTCTCTGTTTCCTGGGGCATTGTCAGGCTCAGAGATATCATCATGTCAGTAACTATATTGGGAGCCAGTGTGAAGAGTGGGGCCTGTACACTAGTGTGCTGTGTTCAGTATATGAACATCATCCTGTGGCAAGATTGTTTCACAAAGTGCATAATACCATTAATAAAAAACTTATTTGGATGATTAAAGTTCTATTTGCCTGAAAGGCAGCACTCTTAACCCTGTGTGCCATTACAGTTAAATGCCAGTTACAATTAAATGGATATCACACTAATATAGGGATTTTATATATCATAGAATCATAGAATACCAGGTTGGAAGGAATCTCAAGCATCATCTGGTCGAACCTTTCTTGGCAAAAGCATGGTCTAGACAAGATGGCCCAGCACCCTGTCCAGCTGAATCTAAAAAGTGTCCAATGTTGGGGAGATTATTCCAATGGCTGATTTTTCTCATTCTTTGTGAAAAAATTGTCCTCTTGTGTCCAGTCAGAATCTCACCAGGAGTAACTTGTACCCATCACCCCCCATCTCTTCCATGTGACTCCTTGTAAAAAGGGAGTCTCCATCTTCTTTGTAGCCACCCTTTAAGTACAGGAACATGGTGATGAGGTCTCCCTCCCCTAAGCCCCTTTTCTCAAGGCTGAACAAACCCAGTTCTCTCAGCCTTTCCTCATATGGTGGCTTCCTAGTCCTTGGATCATCTTTGTGGCCCTTCTCTGGACCCTCTGCAGCCCGTCCACATCTTTTTTGCATAGTGGGGACGAAACCAAATACAGTATTCCAGGTGCAACCCAAAAAGTGCCAATTAGAATTGGATAATTACTTCTTTATCTCTGCTGGTGATGCCCTTCTTGATGTAATTGAGTATTTTGTTGGCTTTCTTTGCCACAGCAGCACACTGCTCACTCATACTGAGCTTGTTGTCCACCAGGACCCCCGGGTCCTTTTCTACAGAGATGCTCCCCAGCCAGGTAGATCCCAGCCTGAGCTGTACTCCTGGATTATGGTTTCTCAGGTGCAAGATTTTACGCTTGTCCTTGTTGAACTTCATAAGGTTCTTGTTAGCCCACTCTTCCAGCCTATTCAGGTCTTCCAGCAGAGCGGCTCTCCGTTCCAAAGTGTCCACTTCCCCGCTCAGTTTGGTGTCATCAGCAAACTTCATCAGGGTACACTTGATCCAATCATCTAGATCACTTATGAAGATACTGAACAGCGTTGTGCCAAATATCAGTCCCTGTGGGCCAACAGTTGTGATAGGTTGCCAGTTTGAAATGGAGCTATTTACCACCGCCCTTGGGGTGCAGCCTCTCAGGCAGTCCACCCCCACCACCACCACAAAGACCACTTGTCTAGACTGTAACACATCTGTTTCTCTAGGAGGAGGCTGTGGGGAACCGTTTTGAAAGCCTTGGAGAAATCCACGTAGATGATGTCCACCACTCATTCTGCATCAGCCTAGCAAATTTCAGCTTCAGTGCAAATTTTCGGTTAGCTCTACTGACTTAAATGGCATTGGGCATGCTAGGGCTGATGAGGTACAAATTCTGATCTTGTTTGTACTGTTTTATGGGGACCTGATGTAGATGCTCATCTTAGGCACAGAGTTTTTTCTCTGTAGCCTTCTGCACTGAACAGATAACCTGCAAATACTTTTTAGGCAAATTGTCAGAAGTCAGACAACAGATATCATGGTTTCTGAAATGCAGCATTTTGGAAGTCTTAAGCTGTTGCTCAGTCATGCTTACTAAACTGGTAATGTAGAAAAAGCTTGTGTTTGCAACTACTGGAAAAACCAGAAATATTGGCATTTTCCAGCTCTTTCATTCTTTGTGCTGCAAATAGAAACACAGTCAGCATCATCCACAAATTGCTTTCATGTGCTGGGTCAGAACCAGTGTCCAATTCAGAATCAACTCAGCGCAAAAATCTGTGGAGTTTAAGATTAAATGTTGGGTTTTCCAATTATCCATGTTCATAAGGTTATTAACAGGAAGGAAAGAACAGTGCAGAAGGCAAGTAAAAGCGCCAATAAAAAAACCTGCTTGCTGGATCAAACAGCTGAAAATTGCCAACTGCATTCTTTCCCAAAAAGTTCTGAAGATTTGGATGTGCATATTGATCTTTTTTCTGTGCTAGTATTTCAAGCATGAGTGAAGCATAGGAATGGGAGAATCATATCAGTAGGACCTACTGATACCAACTGTTTTGATGACATTAAAGTGAGCTTTCAGTTTCATTGGAGCATAGCTCTTGCAGCTGTAATATAGTGTAAGTAAGTATGTAAGGGAGAGGAAATCAATAGCCTGGTTAAGAAAATTAATCTTTGCCTGTGTTTCCAAGGCAACGCAGATAAGGACAGTAGTAACTGCCATGCTTAGAAAATGGGTTAATCATATTCAAAATCATATTTGCTCTTGCAAAATCAAAGATTCTCTAGCAAAAACAAATATCTAGCAAAAGAGAGAGCAGTTATCTTTTTAAACCTCACTGAAACACTGAAACCCACACGAAGGTTTCTGAAGATCTGAATACTTCTGAAGATTTTCAGGAATCATCAGAAGTAAACATAGTGAAACTTCAGACTTGCCTAGGTTGGAAAGTTACTCTGAAGTACGTCAAATAATTTACCACATGGATACTCTTAGTCATGTCTTAAGTAGTTTAATTCTAGCACGGAGGAAGGTGTCTTGTATTTATTATGAACAAGGACTGTGTCCTCGTGGGAATTTAGATGCATGTAACAGAGTATCAGTTTTGTTGTTTGAGTATATTCTTAAACAATTACAATGTCTACCAGAAAAATTTGTCTTCTGACAGGCTCACAGTGTTTTAGGATCTAACTGAAATAAACAATACCAAAAACC
The DNA here is from genome assembly GCA_013398225.1 of Steatornis caripensis. Taxonomy (NCBI): domain Eukaryota; kingdom Metazoa; phylum Chordata; class Aves; order Caprimulgiformes; family Steatornithidae; genus Steatornis; species Steatornis caripensis. The sequence goes on along the minus strand of VZSC01002409.1, from coordinate 84,748 downwards.
TAGGGAAGAAGATCTTTCTGTTGTAGCTCAATCATTACCTTAGTAATAAGGGTCCTACTAAGACTACTTACATAGTTTTTATATATACATATGGAAATATTTACAAATCCTGGTCAGCAGTTTGACTTTCATACTCAAAAGGATGTATTTGGAAAAAACTGCATTGTTGCTAACATCACCTCACCTGTTTGGTTAATGGAAAGTTAGTAGAAACACCAAAAGCTGATATAAATGTTGCCATTGATGCAGTGGACCTTCTGTAAGCATTTCAACACTTAAAATCCCACTGGTAAGGTCTTGCTGATCTGTATTGTAAGATAATCTCATGGTTTTTGCTTGCTTGATATTTTTTATCCTTTTCTAGACTTTTTTTTTTTAAAAAAATGACTGTTCCTAGACTAAGATGAGCTTCTGTTCTTATTTTTCTTTAAAAAAAGATCTGTTCCAAAACAGTATCATAAAATAGGTGAAAACAGGATCCAATGCCTAAAGACTCAAGTAGCAGTGAAAAACTTGGAGAGGGGGTTGTTATAAAACTGCTCCTAGATTTGTTCTTTCAGACTGCCTTCCCAACCCTCCCTTAGTTTTCTTCAACAGATGTCATGTGAGCCAATGCTCCTAACTTTCTTTAAGTGAAATAATAGAATTGAATCACTTTTTATAGGCTATAGTTATTGCATGGTTTATTCCAATAGAAAGATAAAAAAACCTGGTAGTACGTCTGCTTGTTTTCTATTGAGTTAAGATTGCATAGTCGAACACTAGCAGTAGCAGTGATGCAGGATTTGAAAGCTTTCAAGAAAAAAAAAATGAAATTCCTAGAGTCTGATGGAGTAGGGTGAAAGGATATAGAAGATTTTATTATATGTACTCTCTTCTTGGGCATTGCAGTTTGTGGTGAAGGTCCCTGAAAAATAATTTTTCTTCTGCAGAAGCATGAATGAAGAATTCCTGGTGCAAACTTTTACTCTCAGTGTGAATTTTTATGATAAAACAACCATTTGAAATTGAATTGAATGTGCTTATATTTATAAATTCAACATTTTGAAATTTCTTGCATTCTTCCTTGCCTTCCCCCTACTTTTTTTTTTTGATGAGGCATGCAAGATGATGTTTAGGTCCTTTACATGTTTTCCTTTTGACATCATTACTTCCACAGTTTTGAAAAGACAGTTGGAAAAGGATTTTTTGGGAAAAGGGAGGGAGATGAAGAAGTGGCAAACTGACACTTTCATTATATTTGAGGGTAAGAAAAGATTTAAATCTTTCAGATTTTGCTAAAATCTTACTTGATGCAAAACTTCTGTATTTTGAAATGCCTGGAAGCCTGCTTTTCTGTTGGAAAGCTTTCAGCTGAAGAACGTTCAGAATCTCTTTGTGTGGTTTACATTGTGTATTTTTTCTCCACTTTGGCAACTGGAGAGAGTTAAAATTCATGTGGATGCTTTAGCATGATTTTCCATCTCCTAAGTCTTTAGTGACTTAGAGTAACTTAGAGGTGTCAGTCCAGTGGAGCTCAACAGTGGATTACTAGAAGGCTGACCTTATTCCAGCCTTCCCTGTCCTGCACTATTAGCACTCCCTTTGGTGCTCTCGCTGACAAATTTTCAGTCACCTCGAGCTGACAGCAGCTGAATTGCTCTTTTACCTGTAAAAGTTTGGACCATAACAACAGGGCAATGAGGAAATGCTTATGTTTATATATATCATCCTTCTATAGTTACATATAGGGTTGGAGTCTTGTGTGGTTGCATTTGCAAAGTATCTTTAATAATGTATATAGATTTTAAGCAGGAATCGTGGTAGGTGACAGCGTGACTTGTGGGGTACAGGCGTAGGTGTTTTGCTATTTTGCATGTTTGTTGATTTCTAACTGAACAGAAATCCCATCTGTAATGGGATTATAGTGTTTGCCAGGAATGCCTGTGGGCGTTTAAAGCATTGACTTTTTGACATCACTGAAAATGGGAAATAAGATGTTTGCTTGCTGTGGCTGCTGGGACATAAGTCTAAATAATTGAGTCTTTAATGTACTGGGCTTATTATTAATAGCTGTAGCTGGTAATATGTATGGTGGATATGGGCAGGGTGTGTGCATGTATAGGAAGGAAGAGAGAGAGAGAGGAAGGAAGAGAGAAAGAGGAAGAGAGAGTGAAAGAGAAGGATAGAAGGGGGAAAAAAAGAATGGAAGTACAGGAAAGGAAGACAGAAAAAATCGAGAGAAAAAATCTTGTACATTCCTTTGCATGCTTAGGGCCTGGGCAGGGGGAGGAAACTTCTCAGGTGGTGCAGTGTAATGCCTAATAAGGAGCTCCCAAACAATGCTCTTTGAAACAACAGCAAGGTAATAGATCTAAAGATTCAGATTACCTTACTTGACCCGGGTGATGTAGCTGTTTTGCCAAAGCTGAGAGCTTAGGGATCAAAGGAGACACTAGCTGTACAAAGGTCTTCCTGAAAGACCAGAGGGGAGAGGTTGTTGATTGCAGTGAGATGACATGCACTGATTGAATAAAGTTCCTTCACAAGCAGGGTGTCACTTTGATTTTAAAAAGATCGGGATTAGTCAGGTTTATGCAGGTTCTTGAAGGCAATGTCATGCACAGGGAAGGTGCTATGAGTGTGCATCTTGGTGGTTTCGCACTGTCTTTATTTTGGCAAATCAACTCCATGTCACAATGATGAATCCACTTTATTAAAACAGCAAACGCTTTCTGCCTACTTGTACGCAAAAAGCAACAGTGTTTGCCAATCCTGTAAAACACCACAACTCTACCACCAACCAGGCTTATAACTACCCGTCTCATTTGGCCTTCCCCTGGAAAAATGGAGATGTGGACATCTGACTTTAGAGCCCTCTACTTTTAGTTTGATGATAAGAGATTGTGTGGTCTGACCACATGTACCGAGGAGGCTGTTCTGCAGCAAAGGAATTGAGGCCAGTAGAGGGGATCACAAGCCAAGTGCTAATCAACAATGCTGTACTGTGGTTGAAAAAGTAAATATTGTATGAGGGTGTGAAATAAGGAGCATTATTTGTAAAAGTGTGTTAATGTATCAGCTAGACTCAGCAATAGTAAAACCTTGACTGGAAAACTCGGTCCAGCTTTGAATGCTAAATTTCAGGAAAGACATGGGCTGATTGGAGAGCATTGGGAAGGAAGAGAGTGGTCAGAGGTCTAAGAAATCAAATTCTTAGGGAGAGATTAAAACCACTCTAATTCTTTCAGCTTAAAAAACACTGAAAGAAGGAGAGTGGGACATAAATCTGCAAGACTTTAGAAGGCTGCTGCAAAAAGAAAGGAAAACAGTGTGTCCTCTATGTCCACAGTGGACAAGACCAAACCCAAACTCTGATTACATTAAGATTTGGGTTGTTTTTTGCAAAAGCTCTTCTAGCAGTAAATGTAGTTAAGCCTTGGGAAAAAAACCCATAACACATAGGGAGCATGTGGAATACCACTAGAGGATTTTAAGAATAAGTTTGGCAAACAGTTGAAAGCAATTATATCGACAGAATATCCCACAGATCCTGTGGGTCAGAGGGCAGATAACGTTGTCTCTTTGGTGTCCTGTTTCTTTGCTTTTTGGCCTACTTTTCAATTTGTCAAGACAGCTTCGAGTTCTGATCCTGTCGTCCAATGCATCTCCAATTGCTTTGCAAGTTTTGTAAGCAAACTTTCTCTATTCTTATCCCAGTCATTGCATTAAGATACGACTTCTAGACTCACCCTAAACAATATGTTCCCACTTGCAATACCCTTCAGGTTTGACAATAAATCTTCCATTGGTGGCTGCATTTGGAGAGGCATCTTTTTCAGTGAGTTGCACATCTGTGGTTTGCCAGCTAGACAGCAAACAGTAGTTCCTTATGAAAACGTCCTGTGGGAATGGGCCTTACCAAGTGAGGGGATGAAACTTCTGTGGCTTCCCCTTCTGCCACTAGACCGCCTGCCCCATCCAAGAAAGTAAGTACATTACTTTGACATAACTTGTTGCCTTTTTAAAATTAACCTGTCTTCTTGTTTGTTTGTGCATGGTTTTTCAAGGGATTAAAGTTGGCTAAGGGATACATTACCCCAGATTTCCTTTTACCCTTTTTTAAAAGACAGTGGTGTATTTGCTCAGCACACTGCAGATTAAATCCTGTTTTAGCAAGCTTAGGTAAACAGCCCATATCTCTGCAAGGACACAACACATATTGTACTTTATTGGAGAGGCCCCATCTAGTGATCTGTGTGAAATAAGGGAATGGTTCAGCCCAGTTCTTTGTATAAAGCGGTGCACAGAGTTGTGTCCTGGATTGAAGTGAGGCAGGTCCAAGTCTACACAAATGTAACTGCAGGATGGTTACACACACTGTGGGGCAAAGTGACAAAAACTTGCGCTATTTTCTGTTCTGCTGTAAATATTTAAAAGGAAATATAAGTGTTTAAAAATTCTGGGAGCAGATCTGGCACTTTCAAGAATGCAATATTGATTCAAACTGAAAACAAAACACAAAGAGGAGGAGTGGTTTTCAGCTACCTTCCTGACTATGGGAAACATGGCCTTCCCAGAGGACAGGTCTCTGCCTGCTTTGCTAGTTTCCCCAGGCAGGTAGCCCACTTGATAGCAGGCTTTCAAATAGGTATGGCAGAAGGGGGTTGTCTACTCAGCTTTGTGTAAACAAGATGCAACCATTGCTCCCTGGAAGCCTGCCAGCATGGCCTTAAACTCATCAAAACAGAAATTCCTGTCCTTGAACTCATACCTTCTATTTCTTAGCAGTTTTTTATGAACTTGCTTATTTTGTGGCTGAGTTGACATCAGGATATGGATCATTAAAACAAATATATCTCAGGTGATTAAAAACATCAACACAATGTTAGCACAAGGAATAGGTTAAGGTGAAGCTGAGGGAACACTCCGTGCAGCCTTGAGAAGGGTAACAGAAATAGACTATTCGCATCGTAACTCCACAAAACTATTTGTACTATTTATCTGTTGTATACAAAACAAGTGGTGGTAGGTAGCGTAGTTCAATTAGCATTGAAGTAGATCCAGTTTTATTTAGTATGCTGGATTTTTGGCATTCATCAGATGTTTAGGACACTCTGAAAGCAGCTAACAGCACACAAGCTAAAGACATGGAAATGCAAGATTTCTCGGTGTAGAGAGTAGCCTTGTATAAACTTCTATAAAATAAAATAAACCTTATAGTGGTTTGGGGAAATTCTTCCAATAAACAGAAGAAACCATATTTCTACTTAGTCTGCATTCATGACAGAAATATTACAACAGTGTCCAGGGACAGCTATGGGATAATCTATGATAGCTACAGAAAGAACAAACTTCTGATTTACTTTGAGGAGTCTGTACTCGTATTTTCCCTTGCCTTTGTATAGATCTACCTATTTAGGCTTGTGTCACTTGTTTTAATAACACTTCTTGCTATAATATGTAGGTGTTTTATTATACCTTTTTTTGTATGCCTGGCTGCTTCTCTGTTTCTCCCTGGAGCACAATCACCTAAGGACAAACTAGGCAGCCATTCCCCCACAAGGTGTCCTTAAGGCTGCTCAGTTCTGGCTCTCAGGCTGCCAAAAAGAAGCAACTTCCAAATGTTGCGGAAACCTCCTTCTGCTCCCAGCCTGGGAGACGTTGCTGCGTGTCACTGCTGCCTGGCATGTCCTTTGCCTTGGTTCATTTCCTTCATTGCTACAGTCTAACCACCTTTCCTTAGTATTTTCTACATCTCAGGATGGTAGGAAGTGAGGCTGACTCGCCACCAACCGTTTTACATGTATCACGCGTACATCAGTTGGTTGTCTACTGTGATAGACAAAGTAGTTCACACTAGTATCGAATATACCATCTGCTGCCAGATGCCTGAAGAGCTAAGTCGCATTTTTCTGTGTGTAACTTTATAGTGTAGGTGTTTGAGTCCTTGATTTTCTGAAACTGAAGTTGACTATAGGTACATATGTCTACAGATAGCTCTCGGACAAGAGGTCTGTGTTCAAACATGCCTGAAAGACCTTTGAGGAGAAACAGTGACTGGATTCAGCCTGGATCCAGAGAAAATCATGTGAGGCACAGCTAGATCTACCTGCAACAGAGTGATGACTGTCCGGAGGGGGTCCAAACCAGGCTCAGCTAGAAAAGGTAGTTACCATGCATGCTCAGGATGTTTTTCAATATGATCGGCTCTTGGCAGCATATGCTATTGGCTCAGTTTCATATGGAAACACTTCCATGGCTCACTGATCTTGTTCTAGAGTGACCTATCAATATGTAAATCAAGCCTGGATTGTACTTTGAATGCTCCAAAGGAGGTCACTAAGACTGCAGTTGATTAAAAATTTACTTTTGTAAAAGGCATAACACATTATATAGGCCATGTGCATGAGTCAGATAGATAAGGCAGAAAGACAAAATACACGAGGCTTTCAGTCTTAGGAAATATACCAACATTTGTTGTATTAAAGAAAAATAACTCAGAAAACTTTTCATGATGGGAAGTGAACTGTTGCAAAAATGTAAATTTAATTATTTATATAAAGATATTCCTTTTACTACATAAATACAAATCTAAAGCAAACTGAGGATTACAGAGGAAATCCCTTAGTTTGCAGATGGAGCCTGTAGCATGTAGTTTCTTTTAGCTGTTATGCAAATACATCAAGTAGCAAATAAATGTTAACATCAACTTGTGAAACGTATTCTTCACTGTTTCCCATTCTTAGACAAAGTTTGGCCTAAGAGTTTGAAAACGTGCCTGTGGGTGCTTCCTGACAGCCAATGGCTCTGCAAAAGAAAAAAACAGCCTTGGTGTCCGTTTCTTCAGTGTTCGTAAGGTAGGATGTCCTGAAAGGCTTGTGTCCAGTTGCCAAAACTCCTGTTCATTCTCTGTACGTGCTATTTCTTATTTGCTAGCTCTAAGCCTATAGACATGCTGATAGTGAATACTAGATTGGTGACTGGAGTGAGGATCAGACGCAGACAGCTAACTGGAGCCCAGCTTGTGTCAAGTCACTGATAATCCCAAACTGGCTTCTCTTGCAGGCTGAGTGCTTGGGGTGGAAGTGGCCGCATTAGAAGTTCATTTCTCACAAAACACATGTGAAATGTTATGGGGCCCACTCTGACTTGCATTCCTGGAGCTTGAAAATTAAGTCTAAGCTTGGAAGTAGTGCTCCTGAAATGGCACTGCTCTGTGCCATTTGTGCATCTACTTTGAGCAGAGGCAGTTGAAAATCTCCTTGAAAAGCCTGCACTTATGTTAAAAGGGAGAAAGAGACTTGGATGTAGATCTGAATTCAATATCAAAACTACTGCTGACTTAAATCCTGTTTGGAGCCTTATCTTAACTTTTTAGGATTTTTGTCTGTCCCTAAAGAGCTTGCTAAAGTGAGGAAGGCCAACACCGAAAGCCCTGCACAGGGCATTCCTGATCAGACCCTTTTCCATTTGTAAAAAGTAAATAGAAAGAAACTGAGGCATATGTGGGAGTTTTAGGTCTTACCACATTGATGTCCTCAGAGGAAGAACAAATAGTTAGAGTTCAAACAAACTAAATGTTTGCATATTTAGTTTAGTGGCCTAGATGAAACTAGAATTCCAAACAACTGTCCCTAATATATTATATTCATAATACAGTCAAGGCTTTTTCTCACAGCAAATGTTTTCGTTGTTATATTGACATAAATGACTGTGTTGGTCCCAGAAGGAACATATTTCAGAGTCTGATGCTTTCTTTTGGAATAGTGCATTGAAATCTCTTGTGGGGTTACTCTGCTGGTAAGCCATGCTGTCTTTGGGAAGAAATTATTAGTTCAGCTGAAGCACAAGTCCAGAAAAATAGCCTATGAACTGGTGTTAGCTGAATTTAAAGAGTATGATTGAGGGAGGAAGAGAAAGAACATTGTGATCAGTTTTCCATCAATTATGTTGAGCTGACATGATATAAATGTCACAGATTTGGGGAGATTTGTTGTTCTGCTCTCTCTCCTCTCTTGCTGCAGTGAGCCTGCTTGCAATTTTCAGAGGAAACTCAAGGTTGTAAGGTTGTAGGCTAGAGAGTGGGATACTAATCTTTTCTGGGAAAGCTTTTCATTTGGGAACACATTTTCCTAACTAGAAATCCAAGAAACTAAAATTAGAAATAAATAATTTAATGTTTAGTGCTTGGGGTTTTATTAAATGATTGTTTTTGTCCTGGGAAGACCTTTCTGATTTGCTGTTGATGATTTATTTTATTATGGATTGCAGTGTTAATAATTTGCAAGGTTACCTGGTGGATAGAATAGATGTTTCAATTTAACATTTTAGAAAGAAAACAAAACAAATCAACATTAGAGACTTTGATACACTGAGTCATTGATTCATCTGCTAAGGCTGACAATGAAAAAATGACTCGTGCAAAAATGCAATAGCTCACTTTAAACATTGGGCCAACTGCTCAAGCAATATTGCTGTTTGTATGTGAGTATCCCTAAACCTATGGTGGACCTGTTGCACTGCTTCTTGAGTCCCAAAGAGATCACCAATGGTATTGTTTTAAACCATAACAACCCAGTATTGCTCATTAACCTGGACTTTGGTGAAAAAGAGAGTACTTTGCCACTTGCACTATGAAATATTTTCCCACATTTATCTTTTGTAGGTTTTTTTCCACCTCTCATTTACATGTAGAGTATTGCCGTTTGGGGCAGAATTACAGCTTTTAACACTTAAAAAAAAAAAAAAGAAAACCATAAACCAAACATAAAAAATTAAATCAAATGCCATGTAGGTTGGAAGTGAAAATCCTGAATACTTGTTCCTGACGCTTTTGCAGGCTTATTCTGTGACACTGATCAAATTGCCTAAAGAACCATGTTTGTTTTAGGGTTCACAGTGGTTTGTGTAAATATAAGTCATGACTTATGGTCTTATCACTAAAATCCACCTTTGGAGAAGGTGGGAGTAACAGGAATCCAAGACAAAATAGCATTCCCTGGCAAGTAGGCACAGCCGGGATGCTTCGCTAGAAGGACTCCAGACCTCACTTTCAAACTGTTTCTGTAACGAAAAGCGTCAGGGGAAGATGGCAGTACTAGTGCTTTACTATTCTCAGGAGAAATACATCATAAAGCACACAATGACTCTGAGCCACAGCAGAGGTTCTTTTTTTGCATGAGTTCTGCATCTATTGCCCACTGTCTGTCCGTGAGGTGTTTTATGATCCTTGGTGATGCATTCTGTGCAAGATGGAATTTCTTTTCCCTCTCTAAACCCATTAAAAAATCCCTGCATTTTCAGGTGCATCTTCCTCACTCTGACATGTATATACCTACATCTTAGTTTTACTACTAAACCCAGTGTTTCACTGTTCACCAGTCTTAAATGGGTAAGTTGTGGGTACATGAAACTCTGTTCTAGAGTCTAATCTGTGTTTAGCAAGTGTCTCTTTTTTAAAAACGGTCAAAATCAGGATCTGAGCATCACTGAACACAATGGCAACTAGCTTTTGCGTCTAACTATGGATCCCAATTTTACAGTTAGACCCCCTTTGTATTTTCTTGAGCCGTTACAATGCAAAACCCCTGGATCTGGTTAGGGTTAATTTTAAGGAGCCTTATTATCATATGAAATATGTTAAGCGTTACCTGGCACAGAAGACTGTGTGCTGAATAGTCCGTTCTGCCCACCTGTGTTTTCAACAAAGAAGTTGGTGTGTTTGGCTGCAAGAGCAAGGATGAAGCGTTGCTACATTTTAGTCCTATGATAGTAGCCAACATTTATGTTGTTTACTCTTACATACCAATGGTATACCAGAAGTCATTCCTGCAGGTCAAACAATGATGCTATATTCATCTTGTTTGGCAACAAGTGAACCTGAAACTGCACAGGGAATCCAGCTGATATGAAAATGGACTCTTAATTGAGAATGCTTTTCCTCCTGCTTGTGCTAAGATCCAGTGTTGCAATGGTGGAAGCTTATAATTTAGCAGCTCATTTTGGTAGTGATGAGGATTTGTGCCAGTTGAGTTCCTTCTAGATACAAATTCCTCAAAAATTGATGTTAAATGTCTTGTTACTCATCCGTTCTTGCCCTTGGTTAGGGTTGTGTAGCATCTACTGCTTTTTCAGTCGTTGTGGAAATGATTGATGGGTCATTAGGCAAAACGACAGAACAAGCTCTCTATTCCTTCAAAAATGGACACTACAAAAATCTGGAGTCTGAGTCCTCTGCAGTGGAGGACTCTACTCGAACAACAGTAGAATTTTCCTGTAGCTCAGTGTGTGCATATATGTTAAATCTAGAAACAGTGTTAGGTATGGTGTAATAACTGAGATGATTACTTCTAACTGCAAATCTGGGGTTCAAATCTGTTCGATAGTTTGTTCTGAGTTTCTCTGTTGCAAGCCTAAATTTTGTCAGTCCTGTAGTCAGTGCTGTTCTGGGAAGCAATGAGAGTTGTGTCTATCATCTTGAACTTGATAAACAGTTTTTTGTGTGCCCATCGGGGATAATGGACATCAGATGATTGCTGGACAGGTAAGAGATGCCAGTATATACTTTTCTTTTGTATCACGATTAAAACAAAATGGCCCTTAAGAGGCTATCTTCTGCTGCCTTCTCTGTTTTGAGGCCATCTAAGGTGTAAGGTTCTGCAAGATCCATCAGAGTTCTTGTTTCCATGCTTTAAAACTGGCTCTGGGAACAATTCTACTCTTTCACATTAGCATGAGCTCTTGTTTTCTCTCCATCATCTGAAACCTGGCAGTGGGGAACTGTGTTGAGTGCTGGGACTACAGCAGGAGACAGGAGAACTAAAAATTGTTCAATTTCTGGGAAAACTTGTGTAGTTGAGTGCACAGCACAGAGACACATAAACATGCGCATATCCATGGGTCCTGTGTCTAGGCCCAGGTGGGAACACAAGCACATGCCCAGTTCCCTTTTATTGCTTAAGAGAGCAGGTTCAAAGTACCACAGTGTAAACACTTTAATATCAGTCACTATATTGTAGTATTCTGGTAGATGAATAACTTAATACACTCAATTTTAAGGCCCAACTGTATTTCAGCAAGTGTAAAAGATGGTAGTTTCTAACTAAAACACCTATTGTCTCTTTTCCATTGTGCATAATAAAAATCATATATGGTATGGAGCTAAGGTTGTGGTAGTGATCTTATAAATATACTGCTATATAATTCATAATAAAATCGTGTAAGATTGGAGTAAGGCTAAAAACTCAGTAGTAAAAGGATGAATATGATATGTGACTTTATTATGATGATACATTACTGATGTATTAAGTGCTGTTACCATACAGACCATTTTTTTTACTATAGAGGCATAATCTGATTGAAATTATATGAGAAAAGGAGACTTTCTTTTTTGTCATTTATATATTAAAAGCTTTAAAGCTTTGTGCAAGCTGGATTTCTCCATTTATGATGTAATATTTTGACACTGGAATCTTATATCAAGCAGGTCAAGGGAAATAGTGGTATACTGGCATTGCTTGACCTCAGTGAGTGACAGTATATAAACTCTGATCCTTCATAACGATGAACTAAAACCAGACTTATATCAGGAGTTTAGTGTAAGCTATTCTTGCAACAGTATTACATTATGTTGCCAAAATTAAACCTTAGGTCACTGTTCCAATCACAATGACTGCAAGAAAATAACTAAAAACCAATAGAAAGGTAATGGAAAGCCTAGAGAAGAAATTGAATTTATCAGAGGGAATTTCAGTTGAATGAGTGCTTTACAAAGGGCAAAATAATTAAGATAATCTTGGAGCTCTATGAGGACTCTTTCTGGAATAATGTTTGGACCTAATCCTGTAAGCCCTTGGTCACATAAATAACCCTGCCTCACACAAGGAGTGTCACCTGATGTCAATAAAATGATTTGCAGGGGAAAGAATTACTCATATGACTAAGGGTTTGTATGTTTACTTTAGTTAGTCTCACTCTCTTTTTTTTTCCAAGTGTCAGGAGTAACTTCCCCAGTGTTTTTCTTTCCACGCCCATTTTGTTCAAAATAGCAGATGAAATACATACAGCCACACATAAATTTGTGGTGCATTTTAATTTTGTGTAGTTAGAACAGCTATTAGCCATTTACACACAGTCACAGGGACGACTGTAAAGGGACCCAGACGCTCTCAACATCCTGGATGTAGCAACGCTGATCTTTTGTTAGATGAGTTTATACTTCCCCCCCCCCCCCC
>VZSC01002409.1:2329-72397 GCA_013398225.1 Steatornis caripensis | reverse complement strand
GTTTATACTTTCCCCCCCCCCCCCATAACTAATTGTAGTTCATCCATGCAAAATCAAGAGAACTCAATTATAACTAGACAGAATAAATGAGTGATCTTGTACTGATATCTAAGGTCTACTAATAGGGGGGAGAGAATTATAAATGTACCTGTCTTCATGGACCAAGTTTGGTATGAATTTTAAATTGGGCACCAGAGAAAGATTTGAAAAAGTATAATCTACCTCTGTTGTGCATGAGTCTGCAAAAGTCTGATTTACAAAACAAGCCTATATCAGCTTGGGCTTACATCTAACTACTCTGGTGTTCGCAGTATAACTGTTGAGTGGGCTTGTTTCCAGCAATTTCTTATCCTTGTGAACAGCTATCTAATGCTGTGCTAGCAATCGTTCAGATGGATACTTTCAGTAGCAACAGTACAAGCTGATTTTGAATGTTTCTCCTAGGTGATAACAATAATCATGGCTGGGAGAAAGTGCAGAACTTGATGCTTTCTGATGGGAAACAGACTCCAACCAGAATAAATTGCATATGAAATATATTGGGGTTTTAAGTGTATTTAATTGCTCTACACTTAACAAGACGTGAAGAACTAGTTCTAAGTAATGTTGTGAGACAGAATGCATGTGTCAATACTGAAGGAGCTTACTTTAATAAAAAAAACTCCAAGCCCCTACAAACATGCATATTCAAAATTAACTGGAGAAACATAAATCTTCTGAATGGCTCAGGTATGTGGTCACCTTGAAGCTACCAAAATCAAACATTAAAACCAATGCCTGCAACACTGCCAGGATAAGTCAAAAGAGAAGAAGAAATTATTCTTAATTGCAGAGACTAGTAAGTTAGTCATAGTCATTTATGCTTTTGTCACTTCAAGGTTGTACTACTGCAAAACTGTTGCAGGAGGGGATTACCTATGGAAAATACACAAAATCTGTCTGTTCCTGTCCATAGTCATCCACATCTGAGGAGAAGCACATAAGAGCAATGTGACCACAGGAACTCTGTGCCTTACACTGAGTTTTATCAGACTTCAGATCCTGTAGAAGACCTTGGTCTTAAAGTCAAAAGCTTTTGAATTAAATTGCCTGATTCAGATATCAGATATCCTACCCTGTAGTTTTCCAGACCTCTATTAATACCCATGTTAAAAATCGGTGTGTTACTTGCCACTTCACAAGTTTCCAGTTTCAAGACAGATGTTACATGTCATAGTTCTGTCGATCACGTTACTGAAATCCTTCAGGATCCGTCACCAGTCTGTTGGATGAACACAATCTGATCCTGTTGTCAGGTCACAGTTCATTTTGGTCTTTGTTCAATAACCTCTTCTTTGCCTTTTACAAATTGTTCCTCAAAAAAATTGTTTTGGCCTGCCTTAATGTTTTTTTTTTTCTTTAGTGTTTTACGTTTAACCTGCCAGAGTATGCAGTGCTTCTTCATTTGTACTCGACTTCAGCTTTTTGAAGGATGCCTGCTTAACAACTTCCCTTATTCTGTTTGGCCTTTTTCTCTTGTCTCTTTCTCAAACCTTTTTGATAAACATTTGCTTTGTACTTCCAGTAGAGTGCTCTTAAGTTGTCGCAAAGCTTGCAAGTATTTCTCTGTTAGCTGCCCTTGCTCTCTATTTTTAATAAGTTTACCTGCTTTTGTGTAGTCTCCTCCTTTACAGCTGTGGCCGTTGCTTTGGCTTTCACTTGTGGAAGAATGCTGACTCTGAATGGGCTACCACCATTGCAACAGAGCAGCTCTTAGCTGAAATACACTCAGCTGGGTCTTGTGCATTACTGGGGGAAAAAGAATCGTATCTCCTTGCTATGGGCTCGCTATGCTGCTGTTCCACAGATGTGTTAGTATTGCTGAACTGGTAGTTTGAGTAGATTTCCAACGAGAAAAGTCTTTGTGCAAAATCAAACATCTACTGCAGAATTGGAATAACAAAATTGCTTGGAGAATTTAAATGCTAGTTGTTGCATTTTATTGCTTTGCTGTCTAAGCTTTGCAGATAAGGCACAGATCTGCTTCATTGAATGTCATGTGTCATTCTGGCCAATTAGCAAATGATCTATTTAAAAAATGAACACTCCCACTCCCACCCCGAAACATCCAAATCCAAAGAACAGGGTGGTGTGGGGAAGCTGGGTTTTGTTGTTATTGCTGGTTTGGGGTTTTTTTTGTGGAGTGTCTGCTGGCAGCTGGTAAGGCTTAAGGCCTCCTAAACCCCCCTAAAACAAAACAAAACCCCCAAACCCCAAGACCCCAAACCCTCTCCAAGAACAGTGGCACATCTGATGTTTGTGGTCTTTCCAAACATGTAAGATGGGAATTGTGCAAAAAACTGTACAATGGGAAATTCTGTTGATTTTATTTCTTCTTTATCTTGGTTTAACTTTTCTGTGTACTGCTTGCTTGGAGAGTATAAAGGGAAAGAAAGGTACATTGAAGTCTTCATAGTTGTTTTTTTAAACAACCTGTAGGACCTCCAATATGCTGTCAACCTCTTTGGAAGCATTAAGAAAACAAAAGATAAAATGCAGATTGTCAGTGTTGGTATCTTCTTGCTGGTTAAAATCAGGAGCTCAGGACTTATGTATACCTCATTATCTTCGATAGCTACTCTGCCAGCATCATGTATTCACATTTTAAAAATCATAAAAATCCTACTCTAGCAGGAAATTAATTTTCTTATGAGGTAAATAGATTGTCCTGCTTTTCACACAAATATGAAAATCCCTGCAAAAAGTCAAGGAGTAAAGAAACTGAAGGAGGTCAAAACTGCAAGATATTCCAAAGAACTATTTTATAAGTATTTGTGGAAGGTGTTGCCGTAACCTATGAACCAAGACACCCTTTGGGCTCAATAGGAGGAGAGACGTCTCTAAGGTAGATGCTTTGAGTAGCTCAGGAGACTGTAATGGTTATATAGAGAGATTCAGCTCCTAAATTAAGCTAGAATAGCTGTTTTGTGTAACACGATGTTTTGTATCTTTTCATCCTTCCTATACTTCAGTCCAGAAATTTGGTCAACAGTTAGGGACTTGTTTTCTCCACATGGAAAACTCCTGTAGAAAAGCTTGCACTGGATTCCACCATGGTATAGATTTATGTTTGGGAGCTTTTTATCAACTGAACATTAGCTCACTAAGTAAAATAAAAATGACAACTGTTTCTTTTTGGAAACAAGTTCAGCTTCTAGAAAATTAATAAATCCATCTTTGGAACAGGCAGCAAAAGGAAAAACATACTCTTGTCTTTTGAAGAAATCAAAGTCAGGTGCAGGTAATTCATTGCTCTATACCAGGCTTCCAGCACTCTGTGCCACTGGATTTTAGTTTGGTCATCATTTTCCACTTTCCATGACTGTTCTTATTGATGCTAGTTACTCACCTAGCATCATTTACTGCCATTACCTTCTTTTGTTTGAATAACTGATACATATAAACAGAGAAGGATTCTTTTTTTCAGCCTTTGTTAGCCGCAAGTCTTTGAACTTCCATCCCATTCATAGCAACTGCAGTGAAGAGGTCAGGCAAGGCAGATATGCTGAATGCTATTGTAGATGACTTTATGTTTGAATGCAAATAATAAGTGGCTTATTAGTCCTTTGGACGCTACTAAACAAAAGCTAGTATTTTTGCCAAGCATTGTGGTACAAGTCGTTCTGTGTGCCCAGTCATCCTTATGCTGGAAAAACCTTGGGAGTTTAGTGGAAACAAGTCAGAATTACTTTGTCTGTATCAGCAAGCAAAATCTACTGTTGTCTCTCTCCTAAAAAGCACCTTGAAAGCCCTCTTCTTCCAGTGCTACTGACTTAGGCCTGCTGAAAGGGAAAGACACACGCACAGAGTGGCATTTTTCTCCTGCTCTCCAGATGTCCATAGATACTCTGCTAGTTCTTGTGTCGGACAGCAAAGCCTGGGCTGTTAAAGAACTCTTGTGTGGTGCTTTGTCCCTTATTGCTTAAAGCTCACCTATGTACTCAGCACCAGCCTCTGCTGGATGTGATCTTTGCCCTGTGCAGCCTCTGGGAGTCAGAAGACCTTCGGGTTCCTAGTTCCCTGCTTTCTGGTACTTGTCCAGGAATCGCAACGCAGGCCTGCTTATGTGTACAGCTAGTAAACTGCACTAGGGATATGTGAAAGGAGAAGCCATTGCTGCCTCTTCTCCCAGCCTCCTAAAGAAATAAATACCTTCTGCAATGAGGACTGTTACAAGAGATGCCTCTGCTTTCCCGTTGCCCAGCACATCAGTCTGTGCCTTCCTTGGGCTCCTTCTGCTCCTCACGTAGTCAGAGTTCAGGTGAATCCGGTCTGGACCTGGGCCTTAAACTTTTCAGGGCTTGATAACAGAGCTGAAACAATGTTAATAAATTGCAAGTTAATACTGATTACTTCCTCAGTTATTTACCTTGCTGAAGATAAGTAGAGGTTGTTACCTGAACTTGCTACTTTGGTTCTTGTGTAGAAAGAGTGTGAAAGTTGAGCATGATAACGCAGTATATTGTACAGATATTTTAAATTACAGCAGTGACTTTCTTCACCCACTTGTATAGAATGGCTTAACAATCCAGTACAGGCAGGAAGTCTCTTTCCTTTTCTTTTTTTTTTTTTTCAAAATCTTGCTCACTTCGCTACAATGGAAGTTATTTATTTTTGAAACCATAACAACATGTATTTATTGATTGTAGCTACAATGACCTTGAACTTCATTTTTAATGAATAACGAAAGTCAACAGAATACCAGCTCTTGATNATAAGGAAAATGGAAAAAAGTCAAATCAAGGTTAAAGATGTAGTCCAACATAAAAAGAACGTAATTCAGTAGGATATTGAACAGTGTGTGTTGAGAGGGAGGGAGAGGACACGTCTCGATGTAGAAATTAAGAAAAACATTAAAACGTTAATGAAATTGTTTTCTTTATAAACTTTCTGTAATATGCCTGTCCATTTCTTTCTTCCTTTTCATAATCTAGGTCTAACTGGTTAATTACTGTACATGGTGGTTGCCTGTGGCTTTGTTCTTGTGGTCGACTGCATTTTTAATTGTCAAGGGCACCTACAACACTGTCTAGTTACCGTTTTGGTCTGTAGTTACAAAACCAGATAAACGTAAGTGGAAGTTCTACTTGGAAAAACTCCACTGTTCACAGAAAGGGAATGTATAAACTTCACTCTTGAATAAGTCTGAGCAATTAACTCTGAATTTGCATTCTGCAACATTTCTTGCAAGTTACTTATCAAATCAGGGAGCAAGAACAGCCAATCGTAAAGGACTTGGAACCAAACTTCCTTAAATTGTAGCTTCGGAAATTAATTTTGACTAGCAAGACAATACTTAAAACAAGCTTATCAAAAAGCAAAAAGAAGTATTTTTTGAATTTAAAAACATCAAATAAAATTCTCAAACAGACACACAGCAAAGAGGAGTGGTATATTGTTGGATTAGCTGTGCAGTAAGTATTTCACTGAGTGGTGTGCAGCACTGAGCATGTGTCAGAGCCTAAAATCGAGTCGGACGTTTGCAGAGCGTCTATGCTCTGCAGTGAGGACATAGCGTAGCAAAATACGGCTTTACATGTACATATGCTATGCACTCCCTCTTCTGGATAATCTTGTAGTGGCTATGCTGGTGGAATTTCCTCCCTACTCTCCTGAGCCTAAAAACTCATCAGGGCTGAAATTACAGCTGCATTGGTGCTGTTAGTGTACTGTGCTTGCTCAAAATAGGAGCAAGCACAGGAGGAGAAAGTAAGCATAGCAAGCAATAGAAGGCCTGTGAACTAGGAGGTCTTAAGACCAGGTCATAAGCATATGGGTTGTTATCATTTGTTTGGCAGGCTTGTATCTTTTGAAGGTAATGGTGGCACAAAGGGGACCAGACCAAGTGTGGGCAGGTGCTGTCAGAACCAGTTTTAGTACTGACCACCTCAAAAACTGAAAATCTGGATCTGACTATGGTGGCTCGCCTCTTCTTTTGTAATAAAATGCGCTGAAATAATGTTTTGGATGCCCTAGATGCCAGGCATCCAAAGCTTTGATTAATTTGGACACTGGTGCTCAGGCTCATCACCATGAAAATATGATTTTCATTTAGGAAAGCAACTGCGATCTTGCACTTATGTAATCTAAAGAAGATAGGACTCTGGCCCTTTCCCACCTCAGCCAAGGACTTTGTAGCTGACTCTAGGCATGTCATCTCATATCTTTTTGCCATAATTCCCTTTCTGTAAAACAATGCTGACTATTTCTTGTTATCTTGTGAAGAAAATGAAGCCACATACTCGGGGTAATTTGATACATGGCATTATCAGCTGTAAACGGTCTTGTCAGGCAGAGAAACAAACATTTATATATCAACTATTTTTATCCATTCATTTCTTTTGAGCCTGACCATTCACTTTGTTTAGGGAGGGACTTGACAGTATCTCTTCTTGTAATCTTTACTTTGCTCCATCTGTGCTCCACTTCTAAGCAAAAAGCCCTGGCTCTCCATCGCTTTAACCACTTCTCCACCTGAGGCACACTGATAAGGATTGCCTAATTCTTTAGAGCTGGAGATTATACCACAGAATTTCTTCCACATTCAGATATTTTGTACCCTCCCCTGCAACCCACCAACACCTTTAGCTTCCTCCGCTCTCAGATCTCCAGAAAATTTTAGTCTTAAATGCATCTGAAGAAAACAGAATTTGAGAGTAATCTGTTGTTCAGTCCCTTGCTTCCCACATCCCTTACGGGGTTACAGATGTATTAAAGCTCTTGTATCTCATATGCCCCGAAAATAACAAAATCATTAATGACAACCTGTTGTTAAAGTATAATTAGGGCCTCAAACTCCTATTTGGGCCATGGAATTTCATTGCTAAGCATTGTGCTGCAGACAGAAGGGAATGCTTCAATTTGAAGCCCGTGAGATTTACAGGAATAAAGTAAAGCTTTGCTTTAGGTTTTCAAAATCCCAAACTATGCCTGTGCATCAAATATACATGACAGAATGATTATACTACCAAAAAAAAAATTACATATCCAATCTTTTGTTTTTTGGCTGCAGGCAGTTCAGCTCTGTCTGGTTCAGTGCACATTGTGTATTCTACCTTTTGATACACAAACAACTCCAGGTTAGCGATGAAAGGTGCAGGGGTCTGAAATCACATTAGACTGTTTTCTCACTGTGTTTATACAATGCAAGAACATCTACTACATAAAGAGGAATCTCTGTGGATCATCAGTTGCTGTAGGCAAACTCAGTCTCCCATTGTTCTGATGCAAAATTAGAAATATTGGTTCATAATATGTCAAAAGGTTTCTGTGCATCCTGAAAAAATGATTGAGTCATCTAACATGTGGGCTTGCTTTTTATTGAGGCATATATCCATCTTCTACAGTGGTATGTAAGGCCCAGCAAAACCCATACAATTTCGAATGTAAAGAGCTCAATAATTTGGTGAGGGTTACGTTGATGAAATCAAACTGTTACTTGCCTGCCTGTTGCATTTATTTACCTGGAATAAGTGTTTATATACAAGTAGGTGAATCGCTCAGTAATTTTAGCATGACAGGACCTTCTACAAGCAATTAAAACACAAGGCTGTTAAGAATCAGACAGTTCTTTCTACCCATTTCAGTGAAACTATACTGGTGTTTGAAATACTTCATGTTCTACAGATACAACCAACACAGCTGAGGACTCCTTAACCCTTTGGCATGAGTAGGCAGGGTTTGGGGTCTTACAGATTATCTGATGTGAAAGGAGAAGTCAGGTACATCCTTATGAACTAGCAAGGTATATAATACAGGTATATAAAAGTCTCATTTTCCAGAGTGCTGAAGGATAATTTTCTTGATTTTTTTCTTTCAGCTGGTCGTACTGATCCATAACTCACTGTTGAGCCACTTGTTCAAGGTCGCACTGCAGGCGGTTCTGCAGTTGTGTAAGGTTTCATCTCCTCATTCTTCTCAAACTTCGCTCAACCCCTTACCTCTGTCACATACATACCAGCTTTGCACACAAATGTGTATAAGGTGACATGTTTGTGTACTGTATATGCACACTCGTATCTGTGTCACCAACAAAGCTGCTCATCTGCAAGCTTCAAATTCCCAGACTCACACGGGCCTGTAGGAGTTTCTGTCATTTATTGCAACCAGCTGCTTCTGTAAGTGTTTATTGATGTCTTGCACCTATGGTAAATGAAGGACAAGTGTTACACATGCTAGTCTTGACAGGGCTTGAAATCTTTTCCAACAGAGAGCTGGTTTTGTTCCAGATTTACCATCATCTCTCACTTATGCTGTTGCCCACTATTATCTATTAACGTGTTTTGAAATACACTAGCACTCTTTTTTTTTCCCCCCTCCATTTCTCCTGAGCTGGATTTACTGTGTGCAGAGTTAATGAAAGTACAGTAGAAGAATAACTACAGCTCCTGTTTGTCGAATGTAGGATGTGTGCTACAAATCACACATGATGTGGTCATGGCTGCACAGATAATATGCTGGGCTCTGTTCTCCTTGCCTATTTTGTTACCTGAAATCCTTTTTTTCTTGCCTTCTTTTTCCCCTTTCTGCCCTTCCCCCAGCTCCCCAAAGGATTTCTGTTTTCTTCATTCTGCTCTGCCCATGGGGTCTGCCCCACTTTCTGCTGAGGAGCAGGATGCTTTGGCTGAGCTGAATGATTCCTCGTGCAAGGAAAGGCTGGGGAGAACATGAAACTGTATTTTGAATACAGTCTTTCTCCAGTGAAATCAATTGGAGGTTAGCTACTGACACCAGTAGGATCATTTCTAGACATCTTCAGATTCTCAGCATCTGACTTTATGCAGTTTGTGAAATATAGCTTGAAAAAAAAGGGTGTTTACTGCAGAGATGAGCAGTGTTTTTGCAGTTACTTTGCCTTAAGCTGCCTGAGAACTAAGGTGATTAATAGCTGACTTTCTGACCTCCCATAACATCTAAACAGCTGTGAGGGGAAAAACAAAACCCCATGCTAAGGAAGGAGGAGGAAGTTCAGACTGTTTATGTGTGGTTATGGTTTCCTTTGTTTCTTCCTATTTTACGTTATGCCCTGGGTTTTTTTCAGGTTGCAGAAAGCAGACCAGAGTGCTGGCAATAATATTCACTAAATATGCTGGGAAACATTGTTAAGTTATTTTGTAGGGATACAGTGCTGTGCTTGCATTTTTCTGAAATCTGGGCTTCTATAAGACGTCCTAAGACCCATTATAGAATACAAATAGACTAGAATTGTATAGAATATTAAATATGTTTTGCTGGCTTGAGTGGATAATTTCAGTCCACGACAGGTAAAAGCCAGTTTCAGATTGAAGTAGCTGTTCTCAAGCAGTGAATAAATCAATCAGGCTGTTGTGTAGGAGGGGTGGGGTACGCTTTTACACGGACAGTACTTTTCTACCCAGCTCTATTTTTGCTGGCCCCAGTTTCAGATGTTTTTCTCTCCTGGCATACTCTGTTTACAGCCCTACAGTGCCTATGGTCAAAGGCCTCTCCTCCCACTTCACTGTCTAGTTCATGTCACATTTAGTTTCTCATTTCCAGATATTCCCTGGCTCTGTAACTCCAAACGACATGCAGAATATCTATCTATATCTCAAACATTAATGCTGGTCTTCAGTAATATATGTACTTTTTTCTGAGTTCCTCTTCATAGGAGAGAAACCAAGCGTTCCTTTCTGGACCCTTCAAGCAAAGTTTAAGCAAAATAAATAACTGACTGACTTACTTACCTTCTGGGTTGCACTGAACGCGCATTTTTACTATTGTCTTTATAGATCTGAAGTTTACTCTCTAAAATTGCTAGTCGTGCCTCTCATTGAGTCAGCAGCACTAACAGTTATGTGACTTCATTGCCAGCCAGATGAGGGAGTTGATCTGACTGGAAAGCAATATTTATTTTTTTCCCTCTGTTAATTAGCAGATGGATGTACTGACTTGGGCCAGCTCTGAGGGCAGGAATTGGGAAAGGTGGGTACAAGCCTTTTTTGCAGCATGGAATTTAAATCAGCTTAAGCCATTTATAAATAACACATCTATTCTCACTTATAACTTTCCCCTTTTTAAAGAAAACCATAACCATACCAAAACCATAAAAGTCTTCTTGCAGATGCAGTCACAATTCTTAACTCAGACATCAGCTTGTGTTTATTCCCTACATGGAGGAGAAGGACTTTTGCAGACCATTGCTGATGGTTAACAAGTTATGACTGCCAAGTCAACAAGAAGGTAAGTCAAGTCCTGTATCTTTTTAAGTTGATATTTTCAGCTCATGCCTTCAACAATGAGGCTACAATGATTTTTTTCAATGAAAACTGAGAATCTGTGTTCAAAAAGCTGGGAGCAGGTGAAAAGCAAGAAAGACTGCAGTAGCTAGAAGGTGTAGTAATACTAGGGTGTTGTAATGCTGTTTGTAGTGTGTGAGGAGGAGGGTGTTGTGACACACAAGTGGAAGAGACAGACTTATTCTTGCTGAAAGCAAGAGCGACAGGCCTGATGCATAGTGTAGCCAGCACTTCAGAGCAACCTTGTTAAGGTGGCAAAAGACCACCTCTCTCAATCTCTTGCCATTGCACGTGCTTTGTATTCCACTGTAGCCTGGCCATAGAAAGGAGTTTGATAAAGAGCTTAGAACTTATGTGAACAACCTGCTTGCTTTTACAAAATAACAACTGCAAAATTGCTGCATATGTGAAATACATAAAACCTTGGGAGATGCACTTGATTCCTTCTGCCTCCCCCAGTACTTGTCTTAAGACAAGACTCTGTTCTGCCACTGTTTTCAGGGGTTTTGTGAGCCAAGGGCTGGGTAATGACAGCTTAAGGCATGGCTTTGAGCTCTTGCATGTTGGCAAGATGTCAGTGGGGAGGAGTGCAGGATGTAGGTTTGCAAAGGTCTTAAAAGAGATATTGCTCCTTGTGGTGCATTTGGCTTTCTGATGACCAAAAGCCATTCTCCACCCACCTATCAAGTAATCTGTCTCTGAGTTATTTGCTTGTACGTCAGTCAAAGTAAATAATATCCTGGTGGTCTAATTCTCTCTTTTTAGTGACCTAATAACGTATTATGAGATTTGTTCAGATAACTCAAAAGGATTTTATTAGCATAGTGCTTATAATGAAGCATTTTAAGAGAAATGGAAGGAGGTAGCCTAAATCACAGCTGTACCAGGGTCACCTAGCTCAGATTTTCTTGAGGTTACCATGTACAGTGTTAATGGACGTGTATGTTTTCGGCCCAGGGGAAATTAGTCCCATTTTTCATGCTTTAAGGTATCATTTTCTTGAGGTTAAATAGCGACATGCCTGGATATGTGTTTTTGGTGGTTCTAGGCTATTTAGTGCATCTTCTAATAATAATGCATATCATTTTGTTGTAAGAGAGGTCTTAAAACACGGTTTACTCCTTTAGTCTTTGTGTTTGCAGTGTGTTCCTGTAGAGTGTTGGTTAGGTACTTTGCATGGATTGTGCACTTAGAACACAGTGCATCTTTGTATATAAAGTCAATGACCTAGAGCATTATGGAGCATTAAGGTACTCTTTAAAATGAATCTACAGGCTCTGAAGACTATTTCTGTAGCACTAATTGTCCTCCTTGTATTACATGTACATGCTCTGAAACAGCGTCTGCTTTGGTCTTTGAGCTACAAAGCAATGTCTGATCATTTTGAGGTGGTGAACTGCAGCTTGAGGGTTGTGGAATTGTACTGTCGTTAGTGTAAGTAAGTCATGGATGAAAGTGCTGGCAGAAGTAAGGCTGTAACTCTTAAAATTGTGCAATGGCCAGACTGTTATTTTTACCTGAGGATAATTTGAAAGAAAAGAAATGTTTATGCTGGCTTTGAAATGTTTCAGTCCGGTCCCAAACCACTGACCTCCTGAAACCAAAATGTAAATATGCCAACTGCTCACTGAGAAAAGGCCATTCCTCAAGCATGTGCTAATACCAGTCAGTTTGCCTGAATACTCACAAATAATAAATAAAAAGGGCCACATGTCTGATTGAATCAGAGAGCAATTAGGAACCTTGAATGAAGGTTTGCAGATGCTGTCTTTGCAATTTACGGTTCGCACATTCCTGTTACTACACTTTTTAAAGACTAAATTAGCGTATTAGATCAATGAGGGCTGTCAGCATATCCTCGTTGCCCTAATACCCTTACTTTTAGCTCTTAATAGTTCTATTTTGAGTAAGTGTTTAAATGGCAAAAGAGAGGAATTTCATGCCTTCTTGCTGAATCAGCAAAGCCTTGAAATCTCCTGCTACTTTTCAGTTATTTATGGCTGGGTTTGTCTCCTCCCCAGCACTTCCCTCTTGGAGCCTGTAAATCCATCTGAGAGTCATGTAAGAGAAAAGAAGTCATAATGATACGTATTACAAAAGCTCCTGAACTTCTCCTTTTAGACTTCTGTTGCCTGTATTACATTGTTACCCTTTCCTCTTGCTTGCATTGCCTCAGTTTTTCTCTCCCTGCCCTGACCTAAAATGTTTCCTCTTTCCCTTTGCGCTGAAGGCTGCCAGACAGCTCCTGCTTATCAGTCCTGCTTTCAAATGCTGCAGCTCATGGCAACTTTTGTCATAAGTAAGTAACAAACAGCCACGAATCCCTGTTCTCCCCTAACAGACTTGGGGTAAACAGTGGGCACAGAAAATGTTAATTGGAGGATTGACAGCTTTAGCTTATTGGAAGGGAATAAAATTAAAGTGCAAATGGAGAAGTGTTCTCCAAATCATACTTTCTCTTAATACTGGTCCAAGGGAATTGAGGATGTCTGTTGTCTGCAGCATGTAATGGCTGCCAGCGTGTTGAAGAAGGACTTTGCACAAAGAACTTTGAATTGGGCTTTTGATTGGGTGCCTTCCTACTGTAGGAAGGAGATGTCAAACTGAAGAACAAGAAACATAATACAATCCTGATAAATATGTGGCTTTTTCCTCCCTGCAGAAAGCTGTATCACTGGGAAAGTATTTAATCATTTAGGGCAGCAGCTGACTGTAAGCAGCATGATTATTGTGGCCTTGCTGGTTACTTTACAGGATGGCTGCTGCACTGGAAGAGAGGGAGTGGGGTGTGTAGTGCAGGATCTGCCTCTACTTTTAGATCTATTCCTGGCAGCAGGATCAGCAGTCCAACTCTAAGTAAGTCTTTCCTTTTGACTTTCCATACTGCTTCCCTTTCCCATCTTATGGTGGAAACAAAACTATTCCTCAGCCTTTGAATACTAAAATCCAATCCTTACTGTGCTTCTGGGGTGGAAATAAGACTTCCAGCAGAATCTGGGAAAAGAGCCTGAAGCACAAAGAACCCCTGGCAGGAACTGAGGCAAATCTGATAGTGTAGCTCCAAGATGCGGAGGGATGGAGAAGTGTGTGTTGCACAAGAGCTCTGGTACTGGAGATCAAAATTCAGCTCTTCAGCTGGGCTGGATTTGCATATGCAAAATGTTCATGAGGGCTTTTTTTGCATACTCTCACATGGTACCTCTAACAAAACACAGAGAAGCTCATTTGTGGGCATAAGAGTTTTGAGTCTCTCTGATCTGTTTGTACCTGCTAATCAAGGTTTAGTTCCAGATTTTGTGTTTGCTTAGCTACTCACATGGTTGTTCCCCAACCCAGTGTTTAACATACTTCCAGGGTGATCCAGCAATAGGCAAATGTTTAGCCCTGATCCACTAAACTACTAATTTAAAAATAGAAAAGCACCAGCTTCTGGCGTTTAGTTACCGCAGTTTTCCATCTGTTGTCAATTGTAATTGCAGGGCACGTAAGGCTAGATTGGCTCAGGCAAAAAAGTTGCTCATTGAGTTTCTTATGAAGAAACTTCAGGAACAGAAAGTTAAAACCCAGCTAGCGTTGGTATATCAAGTTTATAATCACACAACCATGGGGCAGTGTCAAGTTTGAATACCCCCGGGTGGCACAGAGCACTTTTAAGAAGCTCTAGATAATGTAGCTGCCTCTGCACTAGATTAAATCTTCACCTTGCAATAGTTATGCACATAGGCAGGTGTGCCCACTAGCTATGCAGGAGGCTATTGAGATACTGCAACAAGTCTATCTTTTTCCTCTGGCAGTGAGAGTACATTTGTAACTGTTCTTATCAGTAAGATGCTGCATACATAACCTTGTAAAGGTATTATTTGGAACCAGGTAGATGAAAGGAGAAACACTAAATATGGGCACACTGGCATTTGAAACTCATCTGCCGTTGAAAATCCCTCCAAAATAGATGTCAGCACATAAGATTATTTTTAAACTTGTCTACTGTGTTTGCAATTGCAGAAAAATGAGGTAAGACTTAATGAGTTGTTTTGAAATGTGAATACATCTACATTTTACATGAAATGGAGCCAAATTATCACCCCAGCAAAGTCTGAATAACATCATTTACTGATTAAGAAGACTTCGGTTCTAAGGATGAGATGACTTATACTTAACTTTAGCTATCTAAAAATTTGGGGGTTTGTTTAAGGAATGTAGGTAGCTTTACAAATACTCTACCATGAATTTGAACAACACCCACATTCTGCTTTTTGGAAGTGAGGTGGTTCTGTACAATGTCCTATCTGTGTTTATTATATCAAACGTATCTGAGTAAGTCCTGTTGTGTTTGGCTAATCAAATGTATTGGTAAGTAAGCAAGGGAAAGGGGGATTTCCCTTTCCCCAGTACATCACCACAGTCTGCTACATGACTGGGTGAGCCAAGCAATCTGGTTTTTCAAGTTTGATATTTTGATGAAAATAAACAGGCCTTGGGGGAAATGACTGATGGAACATTTTCTACTCTTTTCCTTTACAACTTAGCATATCTAAGAGACTGGTTATAAATGAAATTATGGGGGTATATGGCAATTCCGACACAGACTTTCCCACAACCCTTTCTTAGGTTTCCACCAGTTGTGTTAGCTGTGCTTGCTCTGTGTACAGCTGATCTCAAAAAAACCCCAATCTATCAAACAAACAAAAAAACGCCCCTCCAAAAACCTGGTTATGTATTATTTTCTCAGGCAAAGAAGTTTTCGTTATAACATCTTGAACTCTTCCGTATCATTACAGTTATAAAATCAACTGCATTAATTGTATTAAATATTCTGTTGACATCAGTACTGCCTTTACTGAGGACATTTGCACATCTGAATGATTCCAATGTCCTTTGACCAACATCTTCCAGAATACACTGAAAAAGGAATTGAAAACCTTTTTGTGTTACATAAAGAGTAAATTCTTCATTGAAACACAGAATATGAGTTACAGTCTACCCAACTGGTTGTCCATACAGCTGAAAAACTACTTACATGATCAGGCTCACAGGGACAGGTTAGTGGTTCTCTACCTGGATGCTGATACAAAGTAGAGTACTGCAGGTATCTGTTCTTGGACCTGTCCTGTTTAACATCTTTATCAATGTTCCGGAGGAAGCTATGGAGAGTAGTCTTATCAAGTTTGCAAATGGCATCAAACTGGGGGTTCCAGGTGACAGCCTGAGAGCTGGGCTGCTGCTCAGAGTGAGCCGTACAGCCTGGAGGGATGGGCTGAGATGAAGCTTGTGAAATTCAGTTCCATGCAAAGCCTTGCCCCTGGGAAAGCAGTCTTTGGCAGCGATGTAGCCTGAGTCTGCCTGGCTGGGGGCAGTTCTACAGGAAAGGTTCTGGGGTGTGGAGACAGTGAGCAGAGGGGAGTCCATAGTGCCCTGGCAGCATCAAGGGCAGCAGCGTTCTGGGCAGCATGAACAGGGGCATGGCCAGCAGATCCAGGTGAGGGTTATCCCCTCTCTGCTCAGGACTCAGCAGATCACATCCAGATACTGTGTCCAGTTTTGGGCTCCTAGTACAAGAAAGATTGTAAACTGAAGTGAGTTCAGTGGAGGACCACCAAGATGCTCAGGGCTAGAGCACTTGCTATGTGAGGAGAAGCTGATGAAATGGAGGTTGCTCAGCCTGAAGAAGAGACAGCTTCGGGGGGAGTGTCACAGCAGCTTTGCATACCTGTGAGGACGTTACTGAGAAGTTGGAGTTCTTCACTGTAGTGCAGCGTGGGAGGACTGTAACTTAAACATGAGAGGTTCAGACTGTACATAAGGAGTAACTTTTCCATGAGGACAATCAAACCTTGGAGGCTGCGCAATCTCAATCATTTGACATTTTCAAGACCCCTACTGGATGAAGCCCTGAGCAGTCTGGTCTGGCCTCAGAGCTGACCCTGCTTTGAATAGGAGCTTAGAGCAGAGACATCCTGCGGTCCCTTCCAACCTGAATGATCCTATGAAAATTGCAGCTTGGAAGGATCTCTGGAGGTCATCTGGTGAAAGCAAAGCAAGCTTAGATAAGACTCAGTTGAGTTCTTAGTATCTCCAAGCATGGAGACTCCACAACCTCTCCAGGTGACTTGTGCCCGTGTTTGACTACTCTGAAGCATGACGAGACTCTGCAAGTAATTAGGATTTGAGATATTTCATGTCTTTAAATAAAAGATTTGGTAATGTAGGTTGGGGTGGGGTCAATATGGATAGGTAGAGTAGGTAGCATCAATATAGATAATGTGGCACAAAACTTAAAGATACTCTTAAGAAATGAAATATGATAAAAAATTGCATATTGTTGATATTGTAATTACTGATCTGATACATTAAATTGTCTTTCTTTTCATGTGTTTAGATTCATTATCATAGCACACTTATCTTGTTTTCTCTATATATGTTTCCTACTACTTCCATGGCTATATAAAGCCGCTGATGTAGTGGATTCATGGTGGATATGCAGCTCAGAGAGTGGCCAGAAGTGAGCTAAGTCTGTAAGCAAGCAAATGTTTTCCTCAACTAGTGCAGATGTAGTGCTAGCAGTTGTCCTTTGTGTTGGAGTTAATATAAATGTATTGGGTATGGGGAAAGGCTGGGGGAAATTCTCTTGCCTCAAGTGGTGCTAAAGCCATCCAAGACAGTGGGTCTGAGTGCCAAAGGTGTTTGACTAATGCTTCAAAAGAGTTTTTACGTTGGCAGCAGTACGTACACCTGGAAGATTGTATTGCCCACTCTGCATTGCACTAAAAATTTCTTTTCTATCGTATAGCTAACATGTAGTTTAACAAATCATTGTGTGATACGTGGGGGAAAAGCAGGTCAGTGGAAATCCAGAGATTGAGGATCATTTCTGTAATCTTCATTAATCCTCTCCTTTGAAGTAAAAATATTCCAAATGGCAGTAAATGCCCTTACAGCATTTTGGCACTAGCAGCCAGCTGTGGTGTCTTGAAATTCATTGCCACATACGAATAGATGGGAATGGATAATTTAGAGCAGGGGGATAATTTAGAGCTAGTTCCATAGGGACAACAAATAAGAAAGCAAAACAATGGCTTTGCGTGAGAGCCTGTTAAGACCCTGCAAGAGTTTTTCTATAGACAGTGTGTTGTTTCTCTCAACCATCTTTGAGAAAATATTAAATCCAGCAGGGCTGGTGTATAAAATCTGGACATATGAGAACTATAAATACTATTTCTTTTAAAGAGATCCTAGAAAGGGGCATAATCAGTAATTAGGGTTATTTAAGGATGGTCTCTGATCTGGGAGATATGAGAGGTAATGATGTGATGTGATGGATGGTTTTGATGTTTCGAAAGACACTATGAGAATCCAGCATGGGAAAGAAAGGACAGCAGAAGGAAAGAGGAGTACCAGCCTTTTGCAACAGCTGACTGTGTTCATGATTTAGTAGCAGTGCTGTCATGTCTGCAAGGAAAAGCAAGCAAGGTGTGGGGGTAGAGTCAATATCCTCTCGGAGACCAATTACTGTAATTGGGGAAAAATAGACAAAGGTTTGGTCAGACATACAGTTCTGGAGGTTTTGATGAGGCAGCACTGCTGGTTGCTTTTAGCTCATTAAAAGCATTAACTGGCAAGAGGTGCTCCAGAGTAGAGCAATTTTGATTCAAGTTTGACAGTTTGGGCCTGTAAACAGTATCTAACAAATGCAAAAGGCCTTACCTGAAGTTCATGAAATAAGTGGGAAGAAATACATTGGTTGATACCTCTATGGTTTGGTAGTGGTACATGAGGTTTATGAGCCCTAGTACTAGTATGCTGGAAGACAATAGAAGAGCAGGTTCTTGGAGAAAATGTGGGAATCCCTTGCTAATAGAGTTAGCCAGAGCAAGACTCGAGTTTGCATGTGTCTAGACTTTTGACCTCTAAAGATAAAAACCCAAATCTATGTGAATCGGTTGTTGAGACCGAATGGAAATTCAGGCTTTTTTTTCAGTAAGAATCTGTGCAAGGAGCTGGAGACCCTCAATTTTCCTTCACCCTCTTGTTTCAGATCATAATTGGTCCATTTCTATGTACCCTCGACTCACCAGTCTCTCCTGAATTCTCAGCGACCTGCAGAGGCCCTTCAGCCAGCTGTGTATACCAACCAGATCTGAAAATACCTTCTTTTTTAATTACTTTGAGTAATTTTACAAAAACCCCACATTTTTCCCATTGCAGCCTAAAAAGTTTCTTTGCTGTTTTAACACACTATGTTGAACACATTTCAAATTAAGATGTTATGAAACAGATGGGGAAAGATCACTTAAATGCAAGACCTCCTTTCTTTTGGCCAATTAATATTGGTAAGATTTAGGGCTTGCCTTTGCAGAAACACTCAGGCAATAATCTAAATTAACTAAAAATGTGATTTTAACATGGATTAGTCAAACTGCATTAAGCCGCTGGGTGGTTAATCATAGTATTAAACTGGCCTTAATTTGATATAGTTGGCTTCATTTCCAAAGTCAAATTGAAGTTACCTGACTTCTGAATAGAGATTTTATTAATCTGCTTTAAAAGTTAATTTCTTGAATGTCCCTGTTTACACAAGCTCTTGATAAGCAGCTTTAGTAAGGGGTTACTTCTGTCCTAGCTTGGTTGAATCACCAGCACTGGTTATTCGCATGAGGTGTGCCAGCTTGTTCTCTATCTGTACAGTCATTGGTCACCTCCTTTCGGGGCAGGGGGAGGATTTCTACATGTAAATTTTCGCCTTTTGTTAAGAAATGTTTACAAGCAGGTGCTCAACATGTTTTCTTTCTTGTCTTAAAGATCCTGCATTTTCTAGAACAGTGATTAATTGCCACTATTCTTACTCTGAAGATATTTATAAACTCTGATTTATTTCTCCTGAGCTACTTGACAATCTCTACGGCATCACTTGTTTCATAGCTTCCTATCAACGTGATCTGATTAATGCTTTTACATTTGGCTTCAGAAAAGCATAGCCTTATCACTGCTCTCTTCAAGGTGCAGGCTGCTTCCAGGATGTCCTCAAGGTAGTGCTGATGAGTGAACCTCAAAACTTCCACATTCTCAAAGAGTTTGGATGATCATCAGAAACTCTGGATGTTTATCTATCTGAACCATTTTTAAGCCATTCCAGCCCCTTGGGTCTGCAAATTTAGGTTAGAAATCTTTTACTTACGTAAGACTCCTGGTATTTCCTGTTTCTGACAAGGCCAGATATGCTTAAGTGTCTCTTTGAGGTGATATTTGTCTCCTGTTTTTACGTTACAAGGTTATCAGGTCACCAGTTTGTGGATTCTCGTTCAGGAAAAGACTTAAACGTGTTCTTGGTCTGAAGTATAAAGCAAAACAACAAAGACTAGAAAATGTGCTTTAAAGGAATGAGAGAAACAATAGGGAAATATATCAGAGACAGAAAGAAGTTATGACAGCTGGGGTGCACATGACTGATTTGAGATAGCAGACATCTGTAGATCATAAGTTTTTGATTAGTTTGTGGGAGAAGGGAAAGTTGCTTATAAAAGACAGATAAGTTAAATGAAAAGATGAATGTAAGAATGTAAATGAACATTAGAAAGTGCATTTGTGTTCAGCTTATGGTTTACAATAAGCTTTACCAAGAAAGGAGTAATACAAATATGGTACACAAAAGTATGGTAACTGATTAAAAAATGCATTCACCCTTGCTGAAGAACAGAAAGGAATAAATCTAAACTTACAGTACAAAAATGCACGAGCTGTAAGGGCTACATATTACCCCATTTTTCCTCTCAAATGAGTTTGTCGTCTTAACCAGGCCTCAGAATTAAGGCTTGTAGGTACTGGAAAGATGTGTTTTCTGGGATCTCTAAAATTACACGCCCACAGTTTAGAACACAATTTATGTAGGACTCACCTTAGGACTGAACTGCTAAAGAGCCAGAAGAGCAAGCATGTCTAATCATCCCCCAAGATACTCAGATTTTAAGTGCCTTGAGCAAGGATACTGACATCTGACCTCCTAATGCAACTGTCCTGACTGAGGCTTTGTGGAAGAAACATGCAGTTGAAGGGCAAAGTATTAATTTCAGCCAAACTGAGAACAACAAGGAAAGAGATTTCTTTGTAAATCTAGTAAAATTTTTAAAGCAAGTTGACTATTGAAGAAATACATGAAATTTGCCTTTGAACTAGAATATCTTTCATGTAAACACAAGTCTTCTATGTGATAACGTAAATAACTTTTTACCAAATAGATATTATTTTAATCTTTGTCCTTGAAGTTAACAAATTAACTTTCTCTGTGATTTCCCCATTTGTGACAGCCTCTGGCTGTGTTTTTACTGTCGTAACAGCTTCTGGCAGACTGTGTGTCTCTCACATTCACTACAAAGTAAACAGGAATTTTTTCCAAGGGTAACTGGCTGGCCTCCAGTGGAAGAATGCAAGTTATTCATAAGTTCTGGTAGGCTCATTTCTGCTTAATATGGTCTGGTTTTATTGTGGATTTTATGAAGAAAAAAAAGTTGTGAAATTTTTTTAATCCTCTGGGATTATTTTCTTCAAACGTGTGGGAAATTACCTCTCCCCCCCCCCCCCCCCCCCCCCCCCCCCCAGCACATAGTTACATTCCTATTTGTCCTGACTATGTTCATCTTTTTTCCACCTTTGGTCACAAGAGGCTGCCAGAAGGTTACCAAGATGCAACTAGAACTTGTCATGCTATTTTGAGGACGTAATTGATGTTGCAGACATGCACAGCAATCCATCTCAGTTCTGGTGAAGGTCTGTTGGAGTGCCAGCAGCATTGTCTGCCCTGCAGATTCCACTTCCCAAGCACAGGCAGCAGCAAGGAGTTTCTTTATGCCTGGCATAACCCTGGCAGAAAAAGGGAGAAGAGTACTTTAGGGGTTAAAGCAGATTCAATGTTAATGAGACAGACTATGGTCGGGAGAATCCTGCTCAGTACTCAGGTCTTTCAAGGCCTGTGGCACCAGCAGGTCCCAGGTACCCATGCAGCAAAACTCAGTTGCTGTGTTTTCTCTGCTTTTGTCTGTTTTGGTCTCCAGAGCTGCTGGGTTTGCTTCGTGGCTCCTTCTGTCAGAAGCAGCTGAGCAGCTCTTTGGTGCTTTCCCAGGGACTTGTGGGAGCATGTGGGATCATTCCTGTCTACAGACACAGCTTGGGTGGGGGGTATGTACCAGCCAAGGAAAAGCTGTAAAGCTGAAGGCAGATGTCAACATAAGAGCAAAAGGATATGAATTGTCAAAGCGTAAGCTGGAAATTGGATGGAGGCTTCTAAACAGAGTAATGATGTTCTCAGAATTTCCTAGTAAGAGGAGTGAGGGACCTTGATGCATTATAAAAGACATTATGTAATAATTATACAGAAATACAGTCTGTGGCAAAAGGAGACTGAATTTGATGAACAGGGAGGTCCACTTTGAACCTAATTTCCTCTTTTTTCCTGGGTACACAAGATCAACTATAGAACCAGACTATAATTGAGGGTTGTCAGCACTTTATTGACTCTGCAAAATGAGTGGATTGTTAAACCAAGTGAAAGTGTTATCGTGACTCTAGCCTACACACTGGATAAATCAGCTGGTTGTAATTGGAAACGGCTTTACACTCAAGTCAAAGAGATGTGGAATTCCAGACCACATTTCATTAAAACCAAAAATAAATTGAGTATTTCATTTTAATATTGTAATTTAAGAATGAATGGCATGTTCATTTTTAAGTGAATGTCGCTGAAGTACATAATTAAGACATTTAAGAAATGTCGCTGAAGTACATAATGTTTCTCTAATACCTTTTAGTTTGAAATTTCAAGCTGCTTTACCATCAAAGCTGACTTAAATATTGCAAAACTCAGTATGTAAATGGTATTTTGTCTGATTTTGCATATGAGGAATGTGTAAAAATGGTGATTTCTCCCAGGTTACTCCAGGACAGCTATATAAGGACAAGCCACAGAACTTTTTAACACTGGATTTTTAGGTGGAAGACATCCTGTAGGAACTGCATGCAATGAATGATGGGCATCAAAATTAGCGTGCGATTGGTCAGGGCCTGCTGGTGAGCCTCATGGGCTATTTTGTGGCTAAGATGATAGCAGCTGAGCAGAAAATATTCTTCTTCAGCTGCCATTTGGTTCGAGTTGAGCAGACAGGTTAACTCAGTCCAACTTGTTCCAACCACCTCGCTTCCCATTTTCTGTTTTTCCTGTGACTGTTTGAGTGCCCATCTTTTGTATCCACTAATACTCAAAGAGGAGGTTTTAATTTCACATGAAAGAGCATATTGATGTGTGATGCCAGGGATTTACACCAGCATTGCTGGCATACTCAACTCTCTATTTTGGCTGCCTGTATGAATTTGGAAATTAGGATATTAAAAAGACAGGGGAGACTATTCATCATAATGCTTAGCATTATGTGGCTCTTCTAACTGTTCAAAGCATTGTCCAGACATCATCTAAATAATCTCATTATCTTTCCAGGGAAGAGGAATGTAAACAGAGTTTATCTCCTATGCTAACACTGAAGTAAGTTGCTCGAGGCCAGCTCCCTTTCTGTTATCCCTGCCTTCCTTCTAAAATCATTGGTACAAATGCATCTCTTCAGGTCTGATATGGACAGCAGGACGAACGAGGAAAGGTTGCTAGGGGAGAAGGCAAGGCACAAGCAACTCAGTGATAAGGGTTCCTTGTGGC
Organism: Steatornis caripensis; assembly: GCA_013398225.1. Lineage (NCBI taxonomy): Eukaryota > Metazoa > Chordata > Aves > Caprimulgiformes > Steatornithidae > Steatornis > Steatornis caripensis. The sequence continues at coordinate 49,411 of VZSC01002409.1, read as the reverse complement.
TGCATGTGTGATAGATTAAGCATTTTAATACATATAAAACACTGCTAGTTCATGCTAAGCAAGCCTCCTTTTTGATGCCTTTCTTAATCAGGAGGTAAGTTGAAAGGACATGAGGTAGACCTATAGCTCCCTTTCACTGAATGGCACCAATTATGTAAAATGTTTACGATACACAGCTGGAGAAAACAAGAAGAGGCAGCCAAGAGAGGAGTTGTACTCAACTCATTGTCCTAAATGGAGGGCAATATTTCATTGCTTTTCAAAGAGAAAACCAGAGAAAGAAGCCAACTTTATGGCACCGATGCATTATTTTTAGATATTACTGCAACTCTATACCCCACAAAGCTGATAGGATTCCTTCTACCATCAAACTTTGCGAAGTCTGTATTTATTTATTTTTAAGACTGGAGAACATGTATGCCACTCAATTTAACATTCGTGCATGAAAACTGTGAAAAGAATGTACCTTGGCTGCAGAATTTCTTTCTGAGTAGGGTCCTGAGTCTGCTTTGGAAGTAACGCTATGTCATCTCTGCTCTTAAAGCACTAAATCATCATCTCCTGCACCAGAGAACAGTGGAGAACGTGCCTTTAGGCACCAGGATTTTTGTGCCAGAAAGCTTTATCTGAAGGTGGTCACAGGTCAAGCAATTTTTATTCCTATCCCTCGCCTCCTTCACTTTACAAAGAACAGTAGATGGAGGGAACTATTCCTACAGGGAAGATATTATATTTATAAAATTTTTGGAAACAAAAATATTTTTGAGGCAAGCTGTACCAAAGAAGTGTTTAATTAAAGATTGAAACTGAACTTCTTTTCCTCTTGTTAAAATGGAGATTTGTGACATAGGATCTGGATGAAAAACATTTCTAATAATTCCAGTAAGAAATGGGGATGCAAGGTGGTAAGTGGGTATGCCTGATGAGATTACAACTCAAAGCATGGCTCGTAGAAACATATTGCTTTTTCAACCTGTGCATTTGAGACAGAATCAACCTATTCAATTCTTAAGTTCAATTAGGCTTGAATATTCAGGTGAATTTGGTTTGAATGTCTTCAAACAGTTGACTGGGAAAGTCACCAAGCCTTCCAGATCAACTCCACTTTGTCATTGGACTGCTTTTGACCTATCTATCTCACTGCTGTGTGCCCCCAAAATGCTGTTTGCTGATCCTAGCTTATGTATAGGCCTCAGGAGATGTTGGTGTTGGTTCAGTTCTGTGCCTAGTACGTGGTGTTCTCTGAAAGCTGGGGGCGCTTTTTTCCATTTTCTCTTGACTTACTTGTCTTTTCCTCTCATGGATGTTCACTCTTTTTCTCTCCTACTAGAGGTTAACTAATAGTCAAATATGGAGCAGATTTAAGCCTTTTTGCTGCTTGGATAGAGCCCATCTCATTTTTCTTTGAGAAACATTAAAAATTAATTTTAATTCCTCAGAGGTAATACAAAAAGTCACTGGATTGCCTCTCTTTAAAACTGTTTCACCCTCCCTCTCTCTCTCTGCTTCTCTTCCTCCCTCTGTGACTTTCCTTTCAAAGCATAGAAAATTCCTTTCCTGGTTCTGGGTGTTGTCATCCACTTGTAAAACTCACCAATGAATCCTTTGTAGAAATATTAGCCTGATCTTTCAAGCAATAAATGAGAATAGAAAAAATGACAAAGCCAGAGTTCAGGTTTCTGTATTTCATACAAACCAGGTAATAACATAATATTTAAAGCCCAGCATTTTCCCGCATCTGCTTTGTTGTTGGTTTAGGTGTTGCCTATCAGCTCTTTGATACCACAGCTTTGTATTAAGCTGTTGGCAGACATGGCTCTCCAGCAGGAGGTTCAGACAGGAGGGAGGAGTAATGTAGCAAAAGCTGAAGTAACGGCTCGTTTTTAACCATTAAACCATCTCAAAACCTTAGTGTATGTTGATAGTCAAGGAATTTTCTGGCTCTTCTGCTGTCTTTTGTCTGCTTTAAACCACACAAGGTAAACATGTTTCCCACTCGCATGGATTTTAAAATGTATGATTTGATAAACTAATCCTTTACTTGCCAGATGGATACTATAACAGGATCCTGTTATACAGATGGTAAAGTGTTGACATAGTTAGTTACAAGATTTCTAGTCACAGCAAGAATTCAAGAAAGATTTTTAAAAGGCGTTTTCTTCCAGAAACTTCAGAAAGGGCCTCGCATTGAGGGAGTTGGCTACTCTCTCAAAATTGGTGCCTTGGCACTTAATAATGTTGATAATCCTTTTAGAAATAAAACAATAACCACAAAACCCACTTCTCCTTTAGGAAGTTTTTTTTAAAAATGACTTCTTTTAATCCCTAGAAAGCACATTTTTCCTGTTTGAGGTATGGGAAATGGAGTCCCCTCTAAATAGTAACATCAGCTATGTGTTTAATGTTCTGCTGTAAAGACAGCAGCTATTTGTTTGAGAAAGGACCTACTGCCCAGGACAGACCTGGACATCCAGGACTACTATATGTGCTCCTGTGGTTTCTCAGCCATTCATAACAATGGCTGCCTAAATACAGACGAGATACGTGTGTGCATGGTAGTCACACAGTATTTGTAGCACACATGTGGGCCAGAGATGGGAAACAGAAGTAAAAGATGTAACAGCAAAGTGGAGGGGTTTGGCAAGGTTGGTCTGTGTAGCATGTAAAATCCAGGCACTTTGGAGGTCTAACAATTATACAATGCAAATTACAAAAAATTTCACGGGGCCTTAAAATGGCCATCGCACAGCAGAACTGATACAGTCTCATTGCACAGCAGAAGAAGTACAGTTTTCCCCTGTAAATATTGCCTGTTGATATACAGGTACTTCTCCTTAAGAAAACAGTGAGAAGACTAGGTTTCTTCTACAATAGAAAAGGCTTATAGAGTTACTTTGTAAAATGTTTCCTAAATATTTCCTGAAAGAGACTAAATTGTACCAGTGAATTTCTTGGGTATTGAAATTTCCTTTATAAGTTCCTCAAGCAGAATAACTTTTTGGATTATTCTTGTTATTTAAATCAAATTAGAGTTTAAAACAAAACAACAAAACAAAACTGACTTGAGAGAAGCATAAACACACTTGTTTAGTTTCTCAGAGTTATTTTATACAAAAGACAGACACAATAGAAGATAGTGGTGTTTGTTTTTCAGCAGTTTTTGCATGGTTGCTGAATGTTTCATTCCCTGCTTCCCTGGGTATGCCATGAAGGAGCAGTTCCCAGTAAGAGTTCAGTTCCTGTTTGGCCTCTATTTCATTAATATTTATGTACACAAATACACTGACATGCAAAACAATAGATCTCTGTACAGTGCACTAGCACACACAGGCATACGTGCTGCCAGCGTATTGTTTTCTACATGGCAGGAAACAATTCCTAACCTTACTTTTCAGTTAACTGGGAAGAAATGAAGAGTTATACATTATTCTGCTTTAAATCTCATCCCTAGGTGGAGTCAGGAAGATATTTCTCACTTGTTTAATTGGACAGGTTCATCACTGGGCATGGGAATTGTGGGGGGAATGGTAGTACTTTGCTGGTTCTGGTATTGACTACTAAAAGAAATAGACTTCTAATAGGATTGAGGGCTGGCCTATTTCTATGTTTTGACAGCCTACGTTCCCTCCCGTTAACACAACATCACTTGAAGAAGAACTGAAGTCACAGCACCCAGATTCCCCTCTGGTTTCCTCCCAGTTGTGTAAGTGTAGCTTTTCGTAGGACAGTATTATCTTTTTTTAATACAAAAGTTAAAAGTTAAATTCAGAATTGTGACAGCTAGCTGTCATTCTGTTTTTGAGCCTGTAAAGGTTGAAGTTTCACAGACGAAATGGTCTGATCAGCTTTTGTTAGGAATGATGTAGTTGTCTTCCCTCTGTAAACAGCACAAGATTCTTCAGAAACTTTGGGATGTAGATCAGTTTTTACAGAGTCCTGGTGTCTCTGTTGAATTTCCACTAATCTGCCTGTGCTAAACAGCTTGCGGAATCACCCACTCACAGATTGGTAGGGGTTGGAAAGGACCTCTGGAGAGCCCCCAGTCCAACCGCCTGCTAAAGCAGGTTAGCCCAGAGCAGGGTGCACAGGAATGCATCCAGGCAAGTTTGAATATCTCCAGAGAAGGAGACTCCACAACCTCTCTGGGCAGCCTGGACCAGGGCTCTGGGACCCTCACAGTAAAGAAGTTCCTCCTCATGTTCAGATGGAATTTCCTGTGCTGCAATTTGTGCCCGTTGCCCCTTGTCCTGTCGCTGGGCACCACCAAAAAGAGCCTGGCCCCATCCTCTGGACACCCACCCTCTTAGATATTGATCAGCACTGATGAGATCCCCTCTCAGCCTTCTCTTTTCCAGTCTAAACAGACCCAGGTCTCTCAGCCTTTCCTGATAGCAGAGATGCTCCAGTCCCCTCACCATCTTCGTTGCCCTCCGCTGGGCTCTCTTCAGTCATTCCCTGTCTCTCTTGAACTGGAGAGCCCAGAACTGGACATAGTACTCCAGATGTGGCCTCACCACGGTGGAGTAGAGGGGCAGGATGACCTCCCTCGACCTGCTGGCCACGTTGTTCTTAATGCATCCCTGGATGCCATTGGCCTTCCTGGCCCCAAGGGCACACTGCTGGCTCATGGTGAACCTGTTGTCCACCAGCACTCCCAGGTCCTTCTCCGCAGAGCTGCTCTCCAGCAGGTCAGCCCCCAGCCTGTACTGGCACATGGGGTTGTTCATCCCCAGGTGCAGGACCCTACACTTGCCCTTGTTGAACTTCATCAGGTTCCTCTCCACCCAACTCTCCAGCCTGTCCAGGTCACGCTGAATGGCAGCACAGTCTTCTGGTGAGTCAGCTGCTCCCCCCAGCATTGTATCGTCAGCAAACTTGCTGAGGGTACGCTCTGTCCCTTCATCCAGGTCGTTGATGAATACATTGAACAAGATGGGAATGAACAGGAGCGTATTGGCTTCGAGAGCTTTGCATGCCACACACCTTCTGCTTCGAAGACAGATGACCACTGCTAGATGAGAAAAATAAAAAAGTAAAATAAAAGACTGGGTAATCCCCTAAAGTTTCTTGCAGGTCTTGGGAATAGTGAAGAGTGAACCCCTTTCACTCCAGGTGTCTTCCTACAAGTGGAAAAGCTCTTATATCCCCACAACACATGTTGCTCTTCCTGAGTTCCTAGGAGGTGGACCTTGGGTTCAGCTCAGTGCTGATGTTACCTGCCAACCAGCAGGAGAAAGGCTTTGTCTTCTTGCCCTTCATAACAGGGTTTAGTCCTGAATTTGTTCTATCTCTATTTGTTCACTGTTCAAGATTTTAAAAACCTCATAGAACTTTTCTAGAAGTGTGGTTAGGGGAGGAAAGAAAGCAATATGTTGACCCCCAATGCCTCTGCTAGCAAGACAGTGGTAGTCAGGTTTGTGAGCAAACTGGTGCTTGGTATATAAGAGCAGTTCTGCTGCCTGCTGTATGTGGCTACTGCACCGTGGGAGACTGAGTTTGAGAAATGCAACAGAAAAAGAAATTTTGAGGGATTTGAAAGAACAACACAGTTAGTTAATCCCTGAAGGTAGTGGGAAGAGGCCCTTCCTGAGAGGTAGGTAACGAAGTTACTAGAGAGACTTCCCATCGTTACATTGACCTTGCCCAAGTCAGCAGTGCCTAAAGACCAGCAACCCTGTGGACAGCTTTCTCATCGTGACTCTGCCCTATCATCAGTTGACCAACATTTGGAATCCTTGATAGTATTCACAGCACATGGGGTATGTAATGAGGCATTTCAACATGAATCCTTCCACTTCGGTGAAAGAGGGAGTGTGGTGCTAGAGCTGGATACAGACCCACTTTAAATGGGGAGAGCTAGGAGCTGTTGTATGTTATCAAGAAGTTCACTCTATGCTGTGCTATGGCTCAAGATTTCCTCTCTGGGCAATTCCTGATTAGAAGTGTGAATGCCTCCTGGATGTGCTGGAGATGCTGCATTTGCTCAGGACAACTGCTGTGGGTGTGCACCATGACCATTTGTCTGGGACTTCCAGAAAAAACTGCTGGACAGAGAAAGATGGAAGAAACCTCTTGTTGCTGAGAAGGAGAGTTTTACTAGAAGGTCACTTTTTTTCCTCCCCTCTCCCTCCATTCCTCATTCTCCTCCATTAAACCCACGCCTGGTTGGTCATTCATCTCAGAGTGGATGTACAGTAGCATTAGTGTGGAGAAAGTCTGTGTTTCAGTTTGACTTGCTGTGTCAATGGGACAACTTTATCACCTGGAACTATCAAGCTAGTATGTTTTATTAGGAACTCTGAAGTAATTAAAGAGGGGGAAAAAGAAGTAAAACTATGTCACTGAATTGCAAGCCCATCTTCCTATAAAAGTAAGCAAAATTATTCAAATATCATCTAACCTCAGGCAAAATAACTCTAACTGCAGAGTGAGCTTGAAAGGATGGAGAAGAACAAACAGAAGCTGGAGAGGGGAAATTTATATCAAGTTCCCCCGTGTTTGCCGACAATGTTTCTTGTCTAGCATTTTAATGACTTGGTGGAAATGGGAATTAAAAATAAACTAGGCATGTGATGATCATGGAAAGCAGAGCAGTGTCCTTTCTGTACACAGAGCTCATGATGTAGATATGAATGAGATATTTATCTCATTTTGAAATGAAAAGGATTTAGTGAACTTTTGGGAACATTCCCAGTTCTTTCTTTTCCTTAGTATTCATACTGCTGCTTTGCATATAGAAGTGCAGATAATCTGTCTTTATTAGCTGCTAGTGATGGGTTCTTTGTTTTCACAGTCATTTGAATTTCACTGAGTTTCTGTTCCATTTGATTAAGCACTAACTATTTACTGCTTTACAATATTTTTAGGTGTGCAGCATTTTTCAGTGTACAGTGTACTTAAACTGTTGTAAAGAGATACAAACTGAAGTTTGACCTTAGCATGTAGAGTGGCGTACACAGGCTGTGAAAGGATGCATCCCCAGGGATAGTTTTGGGAAATGTTCTGCCTACAGATGAGAAGAGACAACAAGAACACTCCTAGGGAAGCAATGCAGGAGCAAAGCTGCTCCACAGATGGAATAACATTAACATTTTCTGAGACTGTGGTCTGGAAAGCTGCATGACCCCTTCCAAAACTCAGGTGGTTTGCTCTTCCTCCACTTGCATTCCACATCAACAGCCATCCAAAAGTTTTCCCTGACTGTTGAGGCAGGTACTTATGTAAGAGGAAGAGTGGGCTCAGTAACAGGGAATTGGGTGTACCAAGTTGTTTTAACAATGAACTGCAAATTGTGACTTTGGCAAGTTCTTAAACTGCTTTTTTGTTCATTTTCTTCATGAATAAAATGTGCTTTGAGGTCTCTAAATGAAACAAGTTATATAATAGGTAAAGATTCTGAAAAGAGAGAGACAATAGAGACTATTTTAATATAAATGTATCATCTGAAAGCAGTGAAACTGTTATGAAATGAAACAACCAGTGCACCTTGATCCAAGCAAATGAACAAGTCTGTCTTCTCTTGTGTATAATGTCATGAGTCTTCTTTATTATTGTTTTCATTATTGTTTAACCAGGTTCAAAAGGTAATTAAAACACTTCTACTGGCAAATAACACCTAAGATGCATACACTAAAAGTGGATGAGTTAGGACTTCCTGCCAGAAACTAGCATAACTCCAATGTTATAACACCAAATGGCCCAGCTCATGAAGTTTGGTACTTTAGCATCTGGAGATCATCAGAGTATGGACATCCTTGGGCCTATGGCTTTCATTTGGGTTGTTTGCAAAAAAGTCTGGATTCCCACTTAACTTTACATTCAGACTACTACCTGACAATATGAAGTGGGAAAGCAAACTGTGGTATTCAACAGGTAATGAATTAATCACTGTTAAGGTAGAAAAGTTGAAGTTACCTTAGAGGTGTTCCTGGAGAAGGTTGAGTTTGGCATTTGGCAAAAATATAGGAAAAAGGCCTGGGGACAGAAGTGGTGTGTTGGCACAAATAACATTTTCCTGCTCTTTTGATTCCTGGAAAATTCATCTAAGAATAAAGAAATAATTGTCATTGAATCACAGAATAATTTAGACTGGAAGTGACCTCTGGAGGCCTCTAGGTCCAACCTCCTGCTCAAAGAAGATCCAGTTAGATCTGCTTACCCCAGGCCTCATCCAGTCTAGGTCTGATTATCTCCAGTAATGGAGATTTCACACACTGTGGACATTTTTGACCACCTTCACAGTGAAAAAGACTTCATTTGTACATGACTAGAATTTCCCGTGTTCCAGCTTGTGTCTGCTGCCTCTTGCCGTATTGCTGGGCACTTCCAAGAAGTCTAGCTTTATCTTCTCTACACCTTCTCATGAGGTGGTTGTAGACATCTCCCCTTAGACTTCTCCTCATAAGGCTGAACAAATCCAATAGTTTCAACCTCTTCTCACATGTCAGGGGTTCTGTTCAGAGGAATGTGATATCTGGGAACTCACTGCTAAATTATTTCATTGGCATTTGCTTGGAGATGTAAGACTGTAGACTTTGTTTTTGAGGTACTTTGAACATACTGAAATTTCAAGTTGCTGTTGCCATCCTCAGCAAAGCAGTAAACAAACTGAGTTGCAAAGGGGTTAAATATCTTGCCCATGGTCCAGGGCTGAGAACAGTATGCAGAAATTTTGAATTTCAGCCAGTATCCTGTAGCCTGTCCTAGGAAATGCTTCACAAAATAAGTTTTAATAGAAGTGGTCACTGCTGGATCAGTTTTTAAGTCTGTTCTTACCAAAAAGATGGCTATGTAGATTGATAATATTAATAATAAATCACATGCTAATGCTTTGCAAAGAAAATAATCTTCCTTAAGCAATTAAAATTGCAGAAGTACATGATACACAGAGGCTGACTATAGCGAAATGCCTGGGTACCAGCTGTGGCCAGCGAAGACGTACCTTGTTAACTTGAACATGTCCTTTGGTTAGGGCAGCTTGGTGTTCCAGCTTTCACAAAGCAGCAATATATCCATTCTTGATCAGTGTGTATCATGAAAAGAACTGCTATGTTGTGTAATAACCTTTTGTAACAAGATGAGACACGCAAAACTCAGAAGCTTTATCGATTTAACAGCCTCTATGGGTATTAAAATGGGTTGACTGACAAAGCAGAGGAACAAAAGATAGCTCTGAATGGAATTATTAAAGTTTGAACAATGGGGTTACATACCATTGGATTTAGTGCACAGTAGATTGGTATGAGTCACTGTTTTCAGATTTATTTCAATTTGTGTTGCATAAGGGAGATATCTGGGTAATAAAGAGGAAAGTTGTATGGTTGTAATTATTCATACTTAATATCTAATCCCAGTGATGCTTAAGTCATATGGCAGGCCATTGCTCTTGCCAGGTTATTTACTCTTGCAGTGGAGTCATTCCTGGAAAATTTTTTTCTGTTGAAATGTCTTTGAGAATAAAAGATAGACTTTCTTCAGAAAAGGGAGGGAGGGAATTTATAGCTGAAATTTTTGTAACTGCTCCTCAGTTATGTATGCATGACTTTGTATTGTGAATGTCATTTCATTTCTACGATAACATCCTGAGTCATCCAGCTCTTTCTGGAGATACTGTGATCCTCCCCAGTCTTAGAAATTTACCGCATCTTTGCTCTATCTGTGTCATCACTCTCTTCATTGCTAACCGAGGCAAAATGTTCATTTACTTTTGGGCTCTATATCTATATCACATTTAACCTCAATTCCATCCTTGTTGCACAGTAGAAAGAGACTCTCAATCCTTTAATAGGAACTATTTAGCCTTTTAGGGGGAAAACCCAACATATGAATCCAGTTCATGCTGTATTTTTGCATTCACAACCAGGTAAAAATCAGCCTAAATGGTTCCATTTATTCCTCTGTTTTCCTCTGTTTTACTTGTTTGTTTGCTTACAAGTGTGAGCATGTATATGTGAGTTTGTTTTCCTATGTAGTCGTTTTGAGACTACCTGCTGATACCCTGGGGACCACTAACACACCACAGGTTGAGAAGAAGTGATAGAACAGGTCTGTATTTCCTTTAAAAATTATTTTCATATGTTTATTTTTATGGCTTTTTATTGTAAAACTTTTATTTTATATCTTTCTTTTCCATTTCATTTGCAAGGTCTAACTCAACCTCATCTAAGCAATTTGTAATTTAACATACATCTGGCCTCCAAGACATGTTTATTGTCCCTGTTCCTTTTCTTTTATGCTTCCATCCAATATTATGCAGTCTTTTGCTACTTTGATTAAAATAAATCCTAAGCCTTGTACTTATTAAAGCTCCTGACCTTACCGGTTTCTTGATTTCAATACCCAATGTGTGTATGAAACCAGATAGTGAGAAAGATACACTGTGTGTTTCAAATACAAGAGTGTGTTGTACATAAAACTAATTGTAAAGGAAGGTGAATTAGTTGTGTGGAAACCTGTGCCTTGCTGCTGGTACAAGACAGGCTCTTGTGAATTAAGGTTTGCCTTTGGTTTACTAAAAGTATACACCCAGCATTCAAGAAAATAATACTTTACCCGATGCAGAAGACTACCTGCCTAGTAACACAAGCAGCTTTGTATATGGCCACTCATTATTTCCTTATTAACAGTTTTCCTATTCATTTTTGTTAATAGTTATGTAAGAAAAGAAGACACTGTACACGGGGAGTGGATGTACAAAACCCATAAGAAAACTTAAGAACCCCAAAACTACACAGTATCAACACATGTCATCCTATTTCGTAAAATATCAAAAGGCATTACTAGAAATGCAATGCCTTTCTCTGTGGGATGTGTTTGTTCTCGGCAACATACACACAAGCAGATTGCACGTTGGCTTGCTCTGTCTTAGATAGTTTTAGTGTCTTTAAAGCTGATCCTGTAGAGACATCCACGAAGTTGAGATATTCCAGATCAGCTAATCATTGAACACTTTATGAAGGCTGTGCCTAGCTTTACACAGTGTTTGGTTTTTGATGCAAAACATGCCCCTCCAGAGTTAGGCTGAATTTATGGATTCCTTTCATGCTTGCTAGGGAAACAGTGGTGAGATAGATGGTCCTTGCGTTCTATAGCAAGTAGGTGAGGACTTGTGCATTTGTGCATTGTGTAGATTTAATGCAACTTCTGCTAGGAGTCTGATACCTTGCAATTATTATAATGATCAAATACCAATGTAGAAAAGTTAGAGAAGTTAATGTAAAAAAGCTGGCTATGACTTGCTTTTCCTACGGTCATAAGGGTTTGGCATTGTCTTTAAAGTGAAAATATTTCTTTCATATGCCTCTCTAGGTATATGAACTCTCTAGTTCTATTGATGCACTTTATTGGAGGTCTATGAATGCAAAGCTGATTTATAAGAGTGAATATTTTGTGAAATGAACATGAAAAACACATAAGCTAAGTAAACGCAAGACATAAATCCAAAATAGCTTCTGTAAGGAGTTGAGTAATTTTTTCTTGCAGTTCTTCTTATCATAATACTCAGCATTACAGAAAGGTTTATGCCTTTAAATGACATGAGATTTTCTATCAATTAAGTGTGTATTACTATAGCTGTAGTACAAGATTTTAAACTGGAAAATATAATCTCAAGATTACTGTTTATGAACACTTTTGGCTTGATTAAAAAATGGACATTACAGCCTTTGATTTAGCTGGGGGAATAAATATCTAGGGAAATAAAGACAATGATCGGAAATGAAAATTCTCTATTGATTTCTGATGCAGGTGCCTTCAAGATGATCTGGAAGGACTGTGTCTCAGAGAGGGAGTGGTTGCATTTGCGTCCAATGATTTATCAATTTGTAAGTATGCAAGAAACAAGTAAGAGATGCAAATGTTAAAATTGTTTTCAAATTTGTGATTGCTTTATTGCATTTTTTTCTTAGCTAGATGGGGGAGGGCATTTTTGTAGGACTGACTTGTTTGGAACACTATAGATGCTCCCAGGGTGGTCTTTACAACTTGTACTCCTTTTTAATTTATGAAAATTTTTATTCTTACGTGATCAGCTAAATCTGAGATCTGGGACTAGTTATAAAACATAATGAGACTTGGTAACTCTGTAAGCATTCGATCAGCAATTGCTGAGTGTGTTAAATAGCACCATGTTTACTCATGAAGAACAGTAGGGTGTTCTTGAAACAATGGGGCATGGAGAGGAGACTGCCTTTATGGGTGTGATGGTACTGAAGAATTCACAGCATGATTTCTGGGGTTTGTAGCACATATAATATCTCTTGTGCATTACACATAGTATGGATTTCATAGCCCTTTACAGTCAACTTGTTGTTGCCTATATTGGTTGTCAGTTTGTAGACCACTTATACTGAAGGAGATTATTCCTTTTGAAGGAGACACTTAGTGTGTTTAATGAGACTATGGCACAAAGATCTTTAGCCTTACATTTTTTCCCCAAAAATATCAATTCCCACTGCATTAATATACTTAATTCTAGACTTTGCAATTAGTTCCATGGCCTGCTACTTCCTATGTTTAGACTATGTATAATCTCAGTTAGTAAATTACAGTTGCTCCCATGTCAAAGCAAAAAGTTAAACATAAACGTATTAAGTCTAATTTTCTGCTCTTCACATAAACCTATTCTGCTAAGACAAAAATAAAATGTCATTCAAAGTGCAGGCAAAAATCTGGGTGAAGTTGGAACCATTCAGTCCAGCTCAGCTGTTTTTAATTTAACAAATTACCTTCTGAAATTCCTCAGAACTGTTAGTGTTAATTTTTAACAAAGTATGAAGAAAATCGGGAAAATACTAATGGTTTGGAAGTTTGCCGTATACTTTCAATATTTAAGAAGGGTGAAAAGGTGACTCAGAAATTTACTGGACTGTTTGCCTGGTGTCAGTTCTGGTAAAACTCATAGGACAGTTAATGCAAGACTGTATCAGCAAAGAATTAAAGGCTAAAGAACTAGTTAATGCCAGTCAGTAGGGTTTCGTGGAAGGTAGGTTTTGTTAAACAAACGTAATGTCCTTTTTTTGGTAGAACAATGGGACCAGTTGTCTTAATGTCATATGTCACATTGTGAGTGAGAAAACCTGCACTGGTCAGAATAAAGAAGTTGAATATTAGATGAACTAAAAACTGCCTTACTGAGAGTGTTTGACTACTGTCAAGGCAGTGAGCAAGGCAGAGTCCCTTGGGATCACATTTCTTTCCTGCATTCTGTTCTCTCCTGCTGATACCATCAAAATCCAAATGCATCTCTATAGTCCCTACCCTAAGCAAAGACATGGGTAGGGTTTCCTCAAATTCTGCTGAGGTTCCCAGTGATGACAACTCAAACCCCAAAAAACTGATGTCTAATCTGTCACTTAGCTCTTCCCCCAAACCCAAGCAATCAGGCATCACTGACTTGAACCATTGCTACTTGTTCAGACCTAAAGGGTCTCTGTTAATGCATGCTGTAGGATGAGGAGGGGTGTACCAGTCTGGCATCTTCCATAAGCACTAAGTGTATATTTTTCCATACAATGTTGATAATACTGCTTTCACGTTTGGTTGTGTTGGTGTTCCTTATAGGTTTCTCCATATGGGTCAGTTAAGAATTTGACAAACGTTGTTTCTATACTGTATATTTTTGCCAATCTTGGATTAGGAACAATAACTACTTAATACCTTCCACAAAACTTGTTCTGCCTGTAGCCAGGCAAATTGGTTTATTGCTGCATATCTACCTTAGAGAGTTCAAGGTGGGCAGATAAAGAAGTTTGGACAGAGGTGACGTCTTGCAGCATGTCCTATTGCTTCTATTTAAGAGTAGGTAAAGGAAATAGCAATATTAACCATTGTATGTTCTCCTTCATTACAATAACTCATTCAAAATAATCTGTATAGTAGCAAAGTGTAGTATCACCTCTATTTCACTATTGGAGAAACACAGGTTTAAGTATTTTTTTTCAAAGCCACAAAATGAGTCTATTTCGGAAGCAGGAATTTTTGTCTAACAATTATGTTTTATATTCATTTGTTCCCTCCTCCATACTTTTTTAATTAATTAAGGGGAAAAGAATATGAATGAGAATGTACAAAACAGTATAAATGGATGTTTTCAAAAGCAAGTCTTTCAGGCCCAAGACACCAGACTCTGACTAATACTCTCTGTCAAAAAATAGAAATGGATTCCAGCAACACAGATGTGTTTCTGAACACAAATGAAATGGTTCTCCTCTACCAGTTGGATTAGTCTTAGTGGAACTGAATGTTCTTTTTAAGCTGACACTTGGCAGGAAAGCGCTGTTCTCACATGCTTCACCTACTGAGTGTGACTCTTAATTGGAGAAAGCAACACCTGATACAGCATTTCCCTGTGCTAACTTCTAACACCAGCATCACAGAAGATATAATTTGCAGGCACAGGTAGCTAGCAGCCCCAGCCTCTGATAAGCAGGTGTGCAGGTTCACAGCAGCATGGCCTTTTTGGACCAATCTGTTGTAAAGATCTCCACCTTGTGGCTGTTACTGTAAAATGTGCAGCCGTTTGAACGATAAGCAACATTCATATCTTTAAATAAAAAACTTAAAGCCAAGCTGTACGCTTCGCAATTGTCTTCTTATGTTGCTAAACAGACTTTTGTGAATCCTTAAAAACATACAAGCATGTGAAAGATGGCTTTAAAGTGGTGGTCTCCTGGGATCTTCTGTGACTTAGTCCTAAGACTCATCTGAGTGACAAAATTATGGTGTCCAGCATAAGGGAGGTGAGACATGCTAGAGCTTTACACCATGCTGTTGTGTATGGACTGTGCTCCATTTGTAGGGCAAATTATTTTTGCGTCTGCTGATTGCCCTAAAACAGTAGAGAATAATTGAGATGTAATGAGACCTGCAAGCCCTTATTTCTAAGATGATTTGCAAAACCAAAAGATCTTATGTGTAAGTTTTAGAGCTGACAAGTAGAAAGTTGTGTGTGAGCATATTTGGGATCTAGTAAGGGACAACACAGAAGCTGTGTGTAACGTTATTGATACAGTCACTTTTCTTAGCAGATTCTGAGTGAAAAATTGTGCACGAAAGGAGAACCCATCTACACAGAAACTGTCACTGAAATAGCTAACCCTATTTCAAATTAATACTTTGCTGGTTTGGAGTAAGTCTGCATGTTACTGCTGATGGCGGATACTGAGCCATAGACTCACACCAAGAGGATACTGAAACAGAAGAGTTATTTCCAGGATGGTGTGCACAGAGCTGTGCTCAGAGGATGCTATATCCAAACCACCTGGTGTTGGTGAACCAACCTGCTATCATGTGCTTGTTCTTCACAGATCAGGTTAGGAATGAGTTCAGTTAGAGCAATACTACTCTACTTAATGGCAAGCCAGGTCACTGCACAAACCAGGCAGACAGGTCATCCACCCTCATGAGTGAGAAAATAAAAATATCCACCACGTAACATGAGGCAACCTGCTTTTGACTTTCCAGTCTGCTGCATAGGTCACTCACCACTAGTAGGTTAGAGAAGCTAGTATTGCAACAGTTTTTATTTTGCCACTAAATGCTGCTGGTGGGTGCTGTAAAAGATGATAGTTTTAGACAGACCTAAGCTTTTATCTCCAATTATTGTGTGTCATATGGAATACCTTATTTGTGTTGATAGGTTTTTGCTAGAGGCCACCTCGTAAAAATTTTGCCAGTCTTTCAAAGGGTACCTGTTAAGGGAAAAAAGTCAGTGGCTTTAGGAAGGAGAGACTGTCTTCAAAGGTAGAGTATAATTTCACATCAGTCTTTCCTGTGGTAATTCCTGCTGAGAGCTAAATGATGCACTGCAAAGTTGGTTGCCCACTTGAGAACAGGAAGAAGATATTGTGTTGCTGTTTAATGGACAACACAGTGCTGTTTATAAGCAGTGGATTGTCAAAGCACTTGGTGTGCAATGAAACGCCACAGACTGGAAGCTCCACTGAACTTTGTGATAAAAAATAATGTCACTGAGAAATTTTGACACTTGGAGTCTTTAGACACAATGTGTACAATCTGCCAGTGATCAGTTCTCTGCCACATCTCTAAAGGAGGTTGAAAAGAGGAGGAGGATGCTGTTTGCATTCCTTCGCATTGTTGTGTGCACTTTGCTCAGCCTTTAGCAGACCTATGGAGACATCAGTCTAGACTGGCCGTGCCAATGTGCTGTGTGATCCTGTATCTGTACCCAGTTAGGCATCTCGTAAGTGCAGATCAGGATTGCAAATCACCAACTGCAGGAAAGATGACTTTATGGTGGTGCAAACAGAAAAGCAGCTGAGGAGTACTGCAGAAAAATACTTTGCGTAGCAGAAGGGAGCTAAGATATAGGGCATATTTTGTATATGGTTGTTGGCTAAGAGATGGCACTGGAAAATCCCTGTAGAAACATTTTGACTAGATATAGTTGACCAAGTTTAGAATAGAATAGAATAGAATAGAATAGAATAGAATAGAATCATTTCAGTTGGAAGGGAAAGGGACCTACAACAATCATCTAGTCCAACTACCTGAGCAGTTCAGGGCTGACCAAAAGTTACAGTGTGTTGTCCAGGGCATTGTTCAAACGCCTCTCAAACACTGATGGGCTTGGGGCACCGACCACCTCTCTAGGAAGCCTGTCCCAGTGTTGGACCACCCTCTTGGCAAAGAAATGTTTCGTAATGTCCGGTCCGAACCTCCCCTGGATCCCAGGGAGAAGAGCTCAGCACCTCCCTCTCCACATCCCCCCCTCAGGAAGCTGTAGAGAGCAATGAGGTCGCCCCTCAGCCTCCTTCTCTCCAAACTAGACAAGCCCAGAGCACTCAGCCGCTCCTCACAGGACGTGCCTTCCAGCCCCATCACCGGCTTTGTTGCCCTCCTCTGGACGCGTTCAAGGACCTTCACATCCTTCTTGAACGGCGGGGCCCAGCACCACACACAGCACTCAATGTGGGGCCGCACCAGCGCTGGGTACAGCGGGATGATCCCTCCCTTAACCAGCTGTCCTGCTGTGTGTGATGCACCCCAGGATGTGATTTGCCCTCTGGGCTGCCGGGGCATGCTGCTGGCTCCTCTCGAGCCTGCTGCAGACCAGCACCCCCAGGTCCCTTTCTGCAAGGCTGTTCCCCAGCCGCTCCTCTCCCAATCTATATTGTTATATAATCAATCAGGTTATAATAAGTGAGGAAAGGACACTAGAAACTGGTAGCATTAGAGAATTATTCATTATTCAAGTTGTGATATCATATAATTAATAGTGTAATATATTAGATCAAGAAAAATCAAATGTAACTGAAGTTCTATACTCCTTCACAAAACATGTACTGCTCTCTGACTTGGGATCAGTCTTCTCTTCAGTATTTTTAGCAAGATCATGGCCATCTCATGTGACAGAGAGAGCAGCCTGAGCCAGAGGATGATTGAATCTCTGCTTCCTCTCCCAACCCTGATTAGCCCAACGTTCTGAAGCAACTATGCTGTGTCCCCAATGGGCTGTTTCCAAGAGAGAGACAAACACAACTGCAGTGCACTAGGCCACCCCTTTTAAGCAGAACCTGTTCTTTCATTCTCACCTCCTCCATCTCTGGCCCCTGTCCCCAAGGAAATATGAACTGATTCTCAGTACAGGACTGTACACAGCTGTGTTTTAAATAGTTGTGTTTGATCATGGAAGCTGGTATTCTGCTGATATTTGTACTAATTCTAGCTCTCCACTTAATAAGGTCTTTGAATACATTCTGAAAAGAGAGCTTTGTTTAAAAAATAAAATAAAATTGATCTTTGGAATCCCAAGGTACCCAGATCACATGAGTATTCTCAACTTGTATGCATTTTTTTGCTCTCTAAAAGAAAAAACTGTAAGCTTCTTCAAGACTCTAACTAGATTTAGCTACATCAAAACCAAATAGATCCTCTTTCTTTGCCAAGTCAATTTTAAAAGAATGTACCAAATCTAAATTCTGTAATTATTGATATGAATTAAAAATAAACAGTGGGTCACTTCTCAATTTCATCCACCTAAAGCTTCTGCAGGTCATACTATTTGTTTCAATGCTATCTTTCTGCAGAAATCCAGTGAGAATGTAAACAACTTACAAATTTATTTAGCTTTAATTTTTGTACAATAACCTCCTTTTTCTTCTCAGATCTTAAGATCGCACCACATTCTTCACCCACCATTTCCATTTCAATGCTCAGAGGAATGGAAGTCCCAGTATGTTAATAATTGACTTGTTGTGCCTTTGGGTTTATGCAAATGCTACCTTGTTCTGGACCATGAGATGCAGGAAATGTCTTCACATTAGATCACACCTACCTATCTAACCTATACTGTTGTTACTATGTCCTGGCACCAGGAGATACACCTTGCATGGAAAGCAGAGCTGTAACCACGCTATGTGAGCAATATTTGGTGCAGCAGCTTCTGCTTGGTTCATAAAAAAATAACTTCATAATTTAGACATCTATTAGTCATTACAGCTGTATAACTTAAAAATTGGGAGTGTCAGGTAACAAGCGACTTTAAGCCCAAATGGGAAACCAAAGGCATATCAGAGAAATAACATGACATTTTGTTAAGAGGGTAACTGTTTATTTGAGAGCTCTACACATCCAAACTCCATATACAGAAACCAGCTCTAATCACTAAATCAAAAGTTTTAGCGGTGCACAGTTCATAGCTGATGTCTTGCCCTGAAAGCAAGATCCTATTGCCTGGCAATTTCTGAAAGCTGTTTTGTTAGTTAGAGACAGTTAAAATGCTGCAGATTAAACTAGGAGACAGTGAAATAAAATGCCTTTGTTTAAATCCAGTTACTGAAACCTTTGAATATTTTATTTTACAAGAAATGGTAAACCCTCTGTTTCCAGATGGATGTTCTAATTGAAGAATAGTCTCTTGATGATGCCATCTACAGTACAGCTTATTCTAAAATGCATTTTAGATATTGCATACTAGTATTTATTAATCTACAAAGAAGATCCATTCCCAGCTCCACGAGTTACAGAGCATGTGCTGGAAAAGTTACACTATGCATATTGTAGTGTGTCAAATAACAGAAAAGGTTAGTTGGATGATGAATGTTGCAGTTTAGCTGTCTATTCTCTCTGTTATACTTGAAAGTAAATTGTCATCAAGGTAGACTGCCTTCCCAAAGGCAGCTGTGTGTCCCTGCTCAGACATCATGCTGCCATCGTAATGTGTGGACAGAGGGGACTTGGCCTTGGGACCTCAGTCTGAAAGAGTCCACAGACCCTGGCCTCTGTCACTGCTGGTGCTTCATGAGGTGTCTTCGCTCTCCCCATCCCACCCTCACACGACCCCGCAGCAGGGAGATTAAAGCTTGTTTCCTCCTTGGAGCTCTGGGGGTGGAGACAACACTTTTTTATAAAGGGGAATAGGGAAGAACGGATGTTCTTAATCAAGTATTGTGCCTGTGGTCTCCACATTTCTTGGGACTGTGCTCTCTGCTTGTGCTCAGAAGGCTACACACATGTAAGAAAGAAGATTTCACTAATTTCTTACTGTCATTGCTGCCGGCTGAGCGTAGGCCATGGAAAACAGCAGTGCTGTTAGTGCCGCCTTTTGTCTGTGTTTGTAAGCATATATGATCTTCTTCACCATTCTGTGTAGTTTGTCCTGGACATAACACATATCTTCATCTTCCCTCATTTATACTGTCCCTGAAAAAAACCCTTGTAGTAAAAACAGCGCATGAAAAAGCAAAGTATCTTTCAAGAAATAAGAGCTGAAAATCAAATAGGCTTAGTGTAGTCATACTAAAAGAAAGCTTAAGAACACAAGACAACGGTGTATTTTTGCCCGTCTTTTCTGTCATGATCCTTGTCTGAATCAGCAGAGGGAGCTTCTCCTTGAAGGGTACACGTGCAATGAGAAGACAGCTTCTAAATGTAGTATTTCTCTGCTGTTATGCATTTATTGGTTTTTTGATGAGTGGATTTATAAACATTTTACCGAGAGCAAAAGATGCAGCCATAAAACCTCTGTAACTGCAAAAAGTAGGAACTGAAATAAGCATCTCAAAAAGGCTGCAGAGAAGCTCTAGTCACAATGAAATTCAGAACCCCTGCGTTACTACCACCGGTGTTAATCAGGCATAATTTTTATCTTGGCATTTGAGAAGTCTAACAGACAAAAATCTGCTGCATTACATTCCCATGAATAATTTCATTGTACATGCATACATTCATATTTGAAGTTATTAAAGTGTGAAGATCTTGGAAATCTTTGCAACAGCTCAGGAATGCTGGGCAAATAGAGTATGTGTGTGAAATGTACTGTAGGCAAAAATCAAACCATGTTCCCTAGATTTAAAAAAAACCAAAGTTTAGTAGCAGTAGTGGCACTTTTTAAAAAATAAAATCCTTTTTGTAACTGTTAAAATTCCCTTTCATTTAGACAAAATGTAGCTGACAGACATGTAAGGGACATTTTCCCTCAAGTTCTGCTAGTCTTCAAGCTGTGGAAAGGAGAGGTCTCTCTATATTTTACTGACCGGATTCTGAAACTCATGAAAATGACCATGTTTATTAGTGGGTACAGACAGAGGTTGAAAGAAGTCATGCAGAGCTTTGCCAGCCTACCTATGGACTTGAGCAGCAGTCCTGCTAGTCTAGTCCCTACATTTGTTGGATTATTATATGTGACAATATACATGACACCCAATCAGTGGATTCAGAAAACTTCATAGTAGAAATTAAGGGTACAAATAGGAGAAATAAGAAAGTTGACCAGACTACTTGTGGACTGTTGTGCAGCCTTACATGCAGTCTCTGAAGTAGCAGCTTACACTGGGTACGATCATGTTGCCTGTATAAAAAGCAATAGTTTGATCCAAAGATGGCTGAAAGTGAAGTGAAGAAGCCCGTTAATCTCAGTGAGCTTCAGTTCAGGCCAGTAATGAGTTTTCGTTTATATTTAACTGTAATCAACATTATTTCTAATGCCTTTCTACATAACAGACATCCTTTTGCTTTTAAACTCTTAGACCCAGGAACTTGAAGACAGAAAGTAAATCTAACTTGAGTAGATAACCACATGGCGAGAATGGAGCATTTAAATAGAAACTTGTCTTTTTAAGCATAGCTATGATCGTTTGCTTACGGAAACTCAGAAACTTTTCATGAGTATAGGCCAGCAGCTGTAGTTGCAGGAACAATTAGTTCTCCCAGCTCAGCTAGTGTTAGCTGTTCGGGATGTAAACTTATAAAGATCTGCTGGGGTTCTTCAGAAAGGGCTTGTCATCAAGTTATACAAAGTAAGGAAAATATGCAGCTAACTCTTTTGGACCAGAGACAAACCACAGGCAATGACCAAAGCATCACTTGATGCTCTACTGAGTTAGAGTAGAATGGGCTTGCTTGTCTCATATGCCACTGTGGTTTGGCTTCAAACCAAGTTTCTCTCTTGCGAGTTAGACTTTATAAAGAGAAGTTTAGCTTGTGACATGGCACTGGGAAATCTCATTTTAGACTGAGGTCTTGAACCGGTGACAGCAACCGTGGCTGTGCTCTGACAGCAGCTGAGGGATCCAGTGACTGTATAAAAATTACTGCTGCAGCTTATAACTGGCTTTAACCACTACTCGCTAGTACACGGGGGTTCTGCCATGCTGCGCCAACCTCATGAGGTCCATATGGGACCTCATTTTACACCCACTGTAGTTGCAGACAAGCTTGTTGGCTTCAGTGTGTTTTTTGTAAGGTAAAACTGAAAAGCCTGCAAGGGCTGTGTAGACCAGCTGCAGCTGTGGGTATGTATGCGAACAATTCGATTTCCTTGTCTCAGAAAATGAGCTTGAAATCTTGCCAACATAAATCGGTTTATAACTTCTCAGATAACTCCTGCTTTTAGTTAGTCTGGAAACATTATATGAAAAAAGCTTTTTAAGGGTACCAGGATTGGAGTTCAGTTCTGATCAGATGCAGGAGATGGTGAAGCGTGCAGAGAGCAGGAGAAATGGAGGGAAGAGCTGGCTGACAGCTTTGAGCTGCTCAGAGTCTGGCTCCTGCGTGTCACAGCATCTTAGTGAGTGCATATGGGTAAAAACCAAATGTAGAGTTTGACAACTAAGCAGCTGTCATTCAGCTGGAGCTTTACGTGAAAAAACAGGTTCAGTGTTTTAGTTTTTTATTTAGGAAATAACATATCCTTCCTCCTTGAATCCTTTCTATAGTCCCTGTGAGGGACTAACAGTCACCCAGTATGAGCATCCCTATCTCTGGAGTGGCAAAAAGAAAACACACACACCCCCTTCTCATACTAAGAGCTTTTAATATTACGTATTTAGTCACTAAACACAGTACATGATACCATTCTTTCTTTTCTATCCTCGCCTGTCCAAACAGCTGTTTTTCATGGAAAGAACATGAGATTCTTCTACAGTTGTGTATGGGAGAAAAGTCTACAGAGTAGTAAACTACTAGATGGCTACTAAATAATATAGTGTAATCCTTAATGTGTCAGACTATTTGCCTTAAATGACGCTTGCATGCTGAAATAGCACAGAACTAATAAGGATAGTTGTGTGTATACATCATAGCACCTCAGTGAAGTACTTGTAGTGGTACTTGTAGTGCAGGAGGAATTGAGAGTAGAAAGTGATGCATGTCAGCAAGTATGGTGTGTACAGGGAGACCTGTAGCTCCTGGTCTCCAGCGTTTATAGCTGGAGGCCTGTACCTCACTCTGGCTTTTTTTGTTCAAGCAGAAGTTTCTGCTGCTTCTCGCAGTGCCCAAATAAGAGAAAATCTGAGTCACAATTCTGAGTGGCAAGACATATTTGTAGTTAGAGGGTCTGGAGTAGCTGACTAGTAGCAAATACAGAGCCTTGTCAGAAATACTAAATTTGAAGTTTTTAGTCTCACTAAAGCAATTCAATTGTCAACAAAAGAAAAGAAACCGGCTCCTAATAACAAGGACCTGATTGCTAAGATTGCTCAGCTGATTCAAGGATGTCAGGATAAAGGGCTGTGCACTTGGATGAACCGCTGCAGTCTGGATGATGCTGACAGCACCAGGCTGAGCACCTAACCCCACACTGACCTCAGAGTCCCTCTCTGTAGACCGCAGGTCTGGTTCTCGACTGGCTCTACCTTCCTGAGCGACCAAACAGCAGCCATGATCGGAGTGGCATTGGTCCACTTGTGCTGACTCATGGGGTTGTGTTCTTTCCATCCGGGATGCAGAGCTCCTGGTGCTGATGGTTCATACTTTTGGCTCCCTGCATTGTGCTCTGCATAGATCTACTTTTAAAATCCATTCAGGAAAGGATACAGATGGTCTTATCTGGAGCAGTGAATGCTCTTGGAAACACTCGAGTTCTTTTGGTTGAACAACAACAAAATTACCACAAAGCAGACATTTTATCTGGAAAATTTCAGACCAGACCACGAGTCTAACAAAACAAGAGAGGCCTGAAAACAAAGCCGGAATGGAAACTGCCGGGTAACTTCATGATAAAAGATGAATTAGCCTAGCCACCTGAGTAGGTAATGTGTGCATGCACGTTACAACTATCTTTTACAAGGGGAAGTCTTTTTATCCCCCTTTCTTACGAAAGGCTTTTTATTCTTACTGTGAACAAAAGCTTGAATTTATTCTTATTTAACTCATCCTTTTAACCCTAGAAAACGATGTGCCTGACAGAAGTCTCCCATTTCCTGGTAGAAGGAGCATCAGTCTATAACGAAAAAAAATGATGTGAAAAACATTCCAAGTTGTAAGAACATCTCCATTATGCCAAGAAGAGTGCGATTGTGGAGAATGTAGGCCATCTTGGTAGTAAAACCAACTCTCTAGCTACTTAGAGGTCTTGGAAAGTTATACTTGGTCACTGCTGGTGAGGTGCTAACTTACAGTCTGGCAGCATTTTAAAGGACACCTTGGTCTTTATGGGCTTAAATGTAAAAACTGAAACTGCAGACTAAAAAAAAAATCATGCAAAAATGAGGAACTTATAAATTGTGTGACCTTGGTTTCTTTAAATGCCAGGAAAACACACTTCACGTGCTTGACAATATTTAGTGTTGTCTTGCTGAAGAAATTTAAAGGAGGATATTAATAATGTGAGAAATATTTAAATTAGCCAAGTCTACACAAAAAAAAGTAATTGAGATCGCAACTGTGAGCTAATTCTTGTAACACTTTCATGGACATGAGGACAGGTAGTGGGAGAAGTGCCATGTAGTTCTCATCAAAGGCTTAGCCTCTATAGAGAGATGCCCGGAATCTGGACTTAAGTTTGTTTTCAGACAAAATACATTTTTGACAGGCTTAAAAGCAGCAAAGCATATAACTCTGGAGAACTAAACATTTAATTTCTTACTTTCTTCTTTGTTATGCAAATGGCACGAACACCTGAACTTATTTGTTGTTGAAGGGAGTAGTTTTATTTCATGATTTATGATCAAGGAAGTCTAGATCTCTTTTAGTACAGCTTTGTTAGAATGTTAATTAAAAGGCCTTTCTGCCAAGAAGTGTTAATACGATGCTGTACCCTAACTAGATCCTCCTGAGAAATTAAAAATAGAAGACTTCATTCCAAGGCATGAGGTGCAGTAATTAAGCTCAGGAGCCGCAAATCTGCCAGCTGCATACCAGAGAATAGCTCCTGGTATGAGAGGAATGGGACGCTTTTTGATGTTATCTGTTATTTGAGTATCTATCATTGACTCCAAAACAAGCTTAAGTCTGTGGACCCAAGTGGCAACTTTGAAACAGAGGATTATGATACTTGAAGTAATTTCCTCTTCTTTTGGGAACTTGTTCTGGTCCTCAGCCAGGAAATATTGGTGCTTGCCTGCAAGATAAGAGATTGCAGAGCTATATTGCTAGACTAATTCTTTTAGAGCTGCATCAAATATCTCAGATATTCTTCTTCAGTGTATTTGACTTGCTTATAATATTAAGATAGTCAAGATAGATAGTTCTTCAAACTCAAAGTCACCGTTTGCATAAATTGATGGAAGTTTTGTAGATTTTCAGAGTTTCAAAAGTAAAAAAAGTAAAATAACTCAAAAGTATTAATGATACAACATAAAACTACTAAGAAATGCTAGATTTTCTTGGTCAAATTAAACAAATGTGTCATTTCTGGGCCAGTTTTGAAAAAATATGCTCTAAAGAAATCTTTTTTTCCTTTTCCAAAATGTAAAAAGTGCAATTGCTTTTTGAATTCTCATATCACTAGAATCTCTCTGTGCAACTAAACTTACTTTCCAGAAAAACTTTCCTGTAGAAGACTTATGTAAAACTTATGTAAAAAACATTTAGGTAGAGGGATGGTGTCTGTGTGTGTTCCTGTGAAATTCTCCTTATATTTTAAGGTTGTCTTCAGCCTTAAGTGTGAAAAAATAATTTCATATTATGTTCTTTCACTTTATTGAAAATAAGAATAAAATTCCATAGTATTTGTAATCCATTTTCAAAACACTTAATTCTGATTTACCAGTAGAGGGAGATAGTGTTCTTGAAGCTCAACCTAAACTGGCTAGTTATTTTCATAATACACAGAATTGTTTGCAAACTCGATTGAAACTCCTGACTTGGCCAATAGAATGTCTTGAAATTCTTGAGAATACAATCATTGTCAGTGATTTTTTTTTAGAATACCTTTATAACAGTGCTGCAGGAGTTTTGCAAAAATTCCTATATCCAACAGATAATTACTTAAGTGGTGAAAGCAGTAAATGTATTGTAACATGATCTTATCCATTTTGTTACATCTTTACATCTAGTTCTCTATACATGTAAGTTGATGGAAGGGTAGGAGTGCAATTGAATGTACATGGGTATTTCGTGGAGAAGTCAAATTGGTGACTTGGTGATTCTCTCCATTGCTACAGGAGATCTGTACTGTATTATGTTGTGTACTTCTGTTGTGGTAATCTCTGCTTTCTCTTGCGGTTGCAGTGAAACAATCTAGTGGTGTTTTACAGAAACCTAACTCCTATAGTCTCAGAAAAGTTATTTCAAAAAGGACCTTAAGGCAACAATACTGATATGCTTTCTAAAATCCTGGCCCAAAACTTGACATTAAAACTCAGAAGTGAAGACATCTGTAAGTGAAACAGTAGGGACACACACAGTTGCACAGGACTGTTACTGTGTAGGTGGCAATCACCCACAGGCTAGATGTAGGTACTGGCTGCACAGATGTCCCTATTTGAACTGGTCACCTCTGACTCCCTTTATTATCAATAAATTAAGGCCTAGCTGCCATTCACTATATTGATCTGATCTTCATGGACTGGAAAGGAGCTTAAGGTTGTCAGGCAGGACAGGGACATCTATGGTCAGTGAAGATGTTTAAACTTCTGGTGTGATGAAGCCCACACTGCCTCATGCACCATATTTAACATGTGGCCACAAAGTCAGGTTTGCATGATTACATGACTGTGGTAAAACCAGTTCTAATTTGTGGAGAATTAGCATGTATGTCTCGTATGCAGAAATACAAAAATTCAAGTAGAGGATTTACTGATCTTCATGAAGCTGAGCTTGAAAAATGACCTTTATGGCATGATTCGTCTTTTGCTTTCAGTGTATGATACTACTCCCATTGTTTTCATAAGGAAATACATTAGCTTGCTCATTAGATAAATCTCTTGATATAGCACTATGATGTAGATTAAAAACAAGTATATTCCTTAGTAGCTGTTCAGATGTGGTGTAGATATTTCTACAACTGACAGCACTTGGACTGCTATTAAAAACCAGAAGTGATTGTGAGTATGGATTCTTTTTAGTCAAGGGAATGCCAACAAAACATCTTACAAATAAGGAAAAATTTAGTCAGTGGTAGAAACTAAGCTCTAAAACCTTTCAAAAGAGACCAGCAAAACTTAGGAAACTTTGCAATGGAAAAATTTTACTGAAATACAGAGTATTTTCAGTTCAAGGCTATCTCTACAGCAAATAACAGGTGTTTTGCATTTTGCTGGTGTTAACCTCCCTACAAACACTCAGGGCAGAAAGAGATGCATAATCCCCTTTTAGTGCCAAAGAATCCTGAGGTACAGAGGAAGGAGAATAATGATCTTAAGCAAGGTGAAATTTAGGTCTGTGTTCCTCACTATTTCTGCTATGGATTTCCTTTGTGACTTTCAGCGAGTCATTTAGTCCTTTCTGCTTCCATTCCTCATTTGTATGACGGACTATGGAGTTCAAGCTTGCGGAGCCTACACATTTTTTAAGGACATGTTGATTTGAAACGCATTTGTACTTTGTGTTCAGAAGTGCTTAGGCTATGATGTGCAGCATAAAGATTGACAGAGATCAAAAGTGCCTTAGTCACTAGGTACAGGCCCCATACTTTTGACTATTGTGTTCCTCCATCAATCATTTTATCTATTTTTTTTTTTTTCCCAAGTGAGCAAGGAAATAACAGAGCAGGTCCTAACTTTGTCCTGGTCTCCATACATAATTGTATTAATAAAGGCAGCAAATCTGCTTCAGAGCCCAAAACAAAACTTTTGACCCCTGACTTTTACTTCTATGTCATGATCACAGGATGACCTGTTTTATAAAACAAATGTTTTATAACCAAAAGCAAAGTGATTTCATCGTGCAGATGAGAGATGATTCAGTGCTACAGCAGGGTGAAACGGTCTCTTGGCTCAGGCATATGGTTTATTAAACAAACGACTCCAGTTGCTACAGCTACTTACTGCTTGTGTCTAGCTCTTTTTCACTATTATGTGATATTCTGAAATGTGTTGAACTGTGAATCAAACTGACATTGATATTTAAGCAAACTTCTGTGGAGCAGAGAAAGGAGATTGAAAATGGCAAAAGATTAGCTCTGTATGACTTCTAGATTCTTTACAGTTCTTTACACACGGCATCTTAAAAATGTCTAATTTTTACAACTTTTACCTTAAAAGCTGTCTATCCTCTAGAAATGTTTGCGGAACACATAGAATCACTAACATTTGCTTGTCTGCTCTGATTTGGCTGTAAAGTATTAATTGCCAAAGCCCTGAAAAATTCCAGCCTCGCTGTGCTTATGATGCAGACAGTTTAAAATGGAAGCAGTAACCGTAAGATACTGGATGGTCAGAATTCAGGCAGATATTATAGGTGTGAGGAGTTCAAAATACAATTCTGGGTCCAGCTTCTCTCTTTACAGTGATACCTGAGGGGTAGGAGTAGGGAATATAACCTCTAGCTTGATTTCAGATGCAAACAAACCTTTCAGAAAACTTGCAGTTCTTCAGAATCTGGATAATCTAATAAAAGCATCAATTCCTACAGAGAAGTGATCATGCTAGAATGCCGGGGTTTGTTTTCTCAACAAAAGCAGGTGGTTTCCAGTCATGTGGATTTAGGAGAAAACTTACAATATATGACACCTCTGAAGATTCAGAAGCCCAAAGTCAAACAAAAGTTACATACATACCACTTTTATATTCAGTCATAGGTTTCTGTATTGTTGGCAAAGGCAATGTATCTCACAGGAAGATGTGAATCTTCTGTGACTAAAACACTAAGAGGAATCAGGATGGTTGGGTATAAAGGCTATCTTGTTCTGTCTGGAGAAAAGCTTTGAACTATATCAGGCAAAATACCTTGGTCACAGAAAGGAAAGACAAGATGAGTACTGAAAGCATACTCTCTAAATGTGAGACCAGCTGCAAGGCTGAAAAAATAGAAGCCACTGGCTGGAAAAATGTCAGTGTTTACTTGATCACTTTGGAGTTTGAACCCTCATCAAATAATGGCATTCACATAGCAAAATCTCTCCCTGAATGTAGTGCTGGTTTCTTCAGGGTCTTTCTAGATGAATGTGAAGATTTTGCCACACAAAACCAAAGAATAATTTATCAGTCCTTTCTCTTTTCTGCTCCTTTATCTTTCCTTGCAGATCTGTGAGCAGCAGTTCTAGTGAGCTGCCTTAGCTGGTGTCAGGCTCCTCAGCATACCTGCCAGTTCCTGTTGTAGCATTCCTCTTCTAGGATGGCATTTTAACTCTGTCCTTCCCAAAACCAGCGTAGGTTCTGCCTGCACACTACTTCACAGCACAGAATTTGAGACCCAAAATGTTATTTTCAGTTTTGGAGTAGTGAATGGCTTTGATAAGTACAAAGTTGTACCTCTCATAGGCAGGACTGGAGTGTCTATATACATAAAACACAAAGATAGGACTAAAGATTGGCTAAGAAAACATTTTGTCTGTGAACTGGAGAGATCTACTATACAATACATACACTTCTCACAGAGAGAGCCAAAGCCAGATGCCCAAAACAAACAGCAATGATTCCCTCATTTTCCACAACAATTAATCAAGTTCAAACAAAGAAAAGAAAAAAGGAGGGACGGGACTTTGAGGAGGAGTGGGAATAAAAGCTTTAAATGTGTATGGAATTCCATTGGAAAAAAATATTGTCAAATGTCTGTGACAAAACAGTTCAGAGTATCTGGTATACGTGCAGAACTCGCTGACCAGAAAAGAGGTGTCGTGAGAAAGAGCTCTGGTAGATGCAGCCTGCTGAGAGTGGTCCATGGGATCCCAGGAGGAGAATCTGTTTTGGTATCAGCAGTTTGCTCTGTAATTAGAGAGTAGCATCAGCTTTAAAAACAATCATTTTGATCTTCTCCTTCAGATGGAAACTTCAGTTTTTGAAGTGGATGCTTGTTTACTGCAAACGAGACTGAAACCAGCAGCTCTTCATTAGCAGCCATTGGAGGGTAATCATTTTTAACTGCAAATTACAAAATGCAGCAGATTCAGACAAGCCCAAAGGGTGAAAAGTGCTTTACGTCCTTCCCAATCTAAACAAGGATATTTTTCCCACAGCATACAAATTTTATGCTTTTCATATTTGAGACAAGCTAGGAAGAGAGAAGGAGTTAAATGACTTAACTCTTTACTTCACCTCATCATTTACAACTTTCCAGGATAAATATATAGTCCAGACAGCTAACACTCCACTCACACGCAGAGTGGCAGTATCTGAGTGTTGTGGGAAGGAAATAGACAATCAAGTCCACACTGTTGAATTCTTCTATGCTACCAAATTGCATAAACAAAACGTCAAATTCCAGCCCCAAAACAGGCATGAAAAGAATTATCAAGGTGAAGTTAGAAACATTCAAAATTAGGAAGTTAGTGTCAAAAGCAACATAATATCTGTGCATAACAAAAGGGACGCTGAGACTATTGGAAATAGTGAAGGTGGTGGCCCACTGTGGCAAAGCTAGGTCTGCAGGGAGGTTGGGGGGACCTCTCCCCCCTGGGTTTACCCCAACCCAGCTCCCCTTCCCCTGGCCCCGGCCCCCCCCCATCCTGATAATCTCCAGGTGTTTCTGCTACACTGTGCTTTGATAGTGGCATGGGCCTGACCTTGGAGTGTTTGGGCTTAGTTATTATTCTGGCATGCTGTCAAAACTTCACTGTAGAGCATGTCAGAAGGAACACAGTGATTTTTTTTTTTTTTAATAGATGATTCTTTGGCAAACTATGAAAATAATTTCATTGGAGAAGAAAAAAAAAAATCATTCCTCTTGCTACAGGGCTTTCTTCCTGTGAATTTCAAAGGCCCGCTGTGAATAATAGTGTTATAGCTTCCAAGCTTCAAGGACATTTTATAGTGGAAAGTGTTAGGCAACCAAAATAAATATCAGTTTCCACTGTTACGAAATTAAGATTTTTCTTTATGTTGTACCTTAAAACCCATGTTCAAATGATGGTTTTCTAGAGATGGAGCACTATGTGTCCAAGGGGGTTATTTTTTCATAGAGACACTAGGTTTGTTCTAGCTTGTTTACATCTAAATGAGAAATAATTTAAGACAGAAAGAACATGATGGCTTTCTTTGT
This sequence comes from Steatornis caripensis, assembly GCA_013398225.1. Classification (NCBI taxonomy): domain Eukaryota; kingdom Metazoa; phylum Chordata; class Aves; order Caprimulgiformes; family Steatornithidae; genus Steatornis; species Steatornis caripensis. The sequence continues at coordinate 18,592 of VZSC01002409.1, read as the reverse complement.
GAGGAAAAAATGAAACAGGAATTCATCTTCCTAAAGGGCTGAATGAAATCCTTAAACCCAAGTGCTGCCAGTCTCTAGGGTGTTCAAGATACATATTCCTATTTTATGGCTAGCGCATCTCTACTTACAAGATTCGTGAATATTTTTGACAAACCTGGTCTGAGTTTTCTGCTAGCAGAGTTACGGATGAGGCAAGTTTTCCATGGTTTGGGGTTTTATTGCGAATGCTTTGCACAGCGCTGGTTATGTGCTTCCTTCTCATGACATCAGTGCTGAAGGGGAGAAAGAATGTAAACATCTGTTTTTTATAATTCAATTCTAGGCTTATAACTTGATTAGGATAAGCAATGTTTCTACATTATTAGTTTTCCAGTCACAATATGATGTTTTTTGAGTGTGCAGTTTTAGCACCAATTTTAAGATTAGTAAAATAATCAGGGAAACCAATGAGGTGAATTTGGCTTCATGGTCTACCTTTCAGAGCCACACCAAATGCTCTGTGCCTCATCCATCTCACTCGCCCCACCGAAAACAAAGGATTTGATTTCCCTCCCACTTGGTGTTTGACATGATGTCCCGTTGCCCACTGCCACGCACAGTGCAGGTGTGTACAGCCCATAGAAGGGAGGCTTGTGATAGCATAGCAGCACAAGTGTCGTGGATTTGGACACTGGCTCTCCCCTGAGTCCTTTTGTGTGGCGTTGGGTCAGCAACCTAGGACAGGATTTCCAAAGGTATTTATGTGCCTGCTGGGAGGCAGCTGCATCCTTGAACTCCACCTGAGCGGAGTTAAACCACCACTCCGGCCACTTACTTTTCCTTCGTTGTCTAGGCTTTCTCTTGTGCCAGAGACCACTTGTGCCTGGAGCCGTGGTCCTGATCGAATTTTGGGGTCCTGATCACATTGTGGGAGGTCCAGCCCCAGGGTCTCAGGTAGTAGTTATGGAGGTGTAACCGAAGCGAGGGGGAGAAACAGGGCAGCAGCGCGTGCAGGAGTGATTTCAGTCTCGTATCACGTGTTTATAATAATAAAACAATAAATACACTCAACTGGTCTCCTTGGGATGAGCCCGAGTCAGCACCGTCGTCCTCACCTCGACGGCAGGTGTAGGCACAGACCCCGGCCCGTGATGGGCGGGCCTGCACCTCACCCGCCAGCGCACCCTTCCCGCCAGGGAGGCTGCCCCGCGGGGCTCGGCGGGCGGCTCGGCTCGGCTCGGCTCGGGGGGGAGCGGGGTGGCAGCGGGCGGCCAGGTGCGAGGGGCGGCAGCGGCCCCAGCGCCAGCCCATCCCGCTAACGGCGGCCGCGGAAGGGGGCCCTGAGGTGAGGGCAGGGGCCGCGGCGGGCCACGGGAGGCGGGGCCGGGGCCGGGCAGGGCGCCGTCTCAGTCCATAGCCAGGGGTCCTGAAGCAGTAGCCCCCGCTGCGCCCGCAGCAGTTCCCGCGGCATAGACGGGGCTCTGCTTTTTCCCTCGGGGCGGCGCTGCCCCAGCCCTGCCCGATAAGAAAGGCGGAGCGGGGCCGTAGCCGCGCGCAGACAAAAGCTGCGGCGCTTCCTGCCCTGTGCGCTGCGTGGAGCGGGCGGGCGGTGGGTGCCGGTCTCCGCGCTCCTGCGAGTGCGGCGTTACGAGTGCCTTTCTCGGGCTGCCGGGGAGGATGGCTTTCCGCGGGGGCAGCGGAGCGTGGGGAGCGGGTCTGGGCGCGGTGCTGCTCCTCGCCCTGTGCCCCCACGCTGTGCCTGAGCCCGGCGGCGAAGCGGTGCCGGAGGGCGCCTCCACCCTAGCGTTCGTGTTTGATGTGACCGGCTCCATGTACGACGACCTGGTACAAGTTATCGAGGGGGCATCCAAGATCCTGGAAACGTCGCTAAAAAGACCCAAGAGACCGCTTTACAACTTCGCCCTGGTGCCTTTCCACGATCCAGGTAGGGGTTCCTCCCTGGAGGGTCTGGGCGGGATCCGGGCAGGGCATGGGCGCGGAGACTCCGCCGCCGGCTCCCGAAGCGCGGCACACGGCGAGGGGGCGGGCGGGGCGGCCCGGGCAGGGCGGCAGCGGAGGTGCTGGTCGGGGCTGGCTGTTACAAAAGGTTGGGTTTCCTGCGCTTCCAGGGGACCGGAGCCTGAGTATTTCTGTGGCGTCTTAGCCGTGCTTGCCACACGGGGCTCTCCGCTGCGGTGACTTGCCGGTATCCAGCAACGTTCTCTGACCCCCCCCCCCCGCCCGTCTCCGTGCAAACAAATGCCAGCAGACCTTCGAGAAGCCTTCAAGATAAACTGAAGTGGACTGGAAGTGCGCTGTGCACACCAAAGAGTAGTTCAGGGGATCAAATACTCCTCTTAATAATTCTAATAGGAGCTGAGGTGGCTTCAGCGACCCTCTCTTCTAGTAGAGAGCACATATATTAGTAACGAAGCTACCAGTTTTTTTTCAACGCCCTTCTATGGGAATACACTTAGGAATGTACGTAATACAGTTGCACTTTTTATCCAGTCTTGTTGTCCTGTGTTTACCGTCTGAAACCTGCACTGAAATGATCCAGAAGCTTTATGTGGTGTGTTTATTTTTGGTTTGGGTTCTTATTTCTTTCCCTCACTTTACCTTTTCTTCTTTCTGCTGTACGTGGTGCGTCCCTCGCTTTCAGCATCTGTTTTCTATTCCCTTCCTATCCCTTTTCTCTGGCTTTCTTCCGCTTTCCTTGTCAAATATCTTCTGGGGACTTGAAGAGGAAATATGAACAGGATGCCCCAGGCTGGTGATGTGTGCTGTACTAGGCAGTAAAATCTCCTAAAAAAAAAAAAGTGGAAAGAAACATGTGAAAATTACCTTTCTGGTTCTAGTTTCCATGGAATGTCTCAGAATATAATATTCCAGAAGTCAATTCTGAACAGTCCAATTTTTCCAGGGATGTCATCAAATGAAAACAGACACTCGTATTTCCCCCCCGTTGCAGATGCTTCTGCTTACAAGATACGTGTTTGCTGTTGTTATAAATACCTTAAACCAAATATTTGGAAAATTAGAGAAAAACTTGTCTTTGCAAATTTTGCTGTTTTGTTATCTATAAGCTTGTATAGGTTCTCTATTTTTTTTTTCTTATAAAGAGTCCATCGTTGTGGTATTGGAATGTCCTATCACAAAAGGGTCCTTTTATGTACCTTACTGTTTTCACCTTTGGTGTCACTCCCCCTCCCATCCCCCCTTATGTTATTTTATGGAACAAACATATATGGGACTTAAAAAGCATCAGGCCACAGAAGTAAGCAAGAAGGGAAAGATTTTGGTCAAGTCTAGAGCATAGAACTCTTTTATATCTTTTTGGAAAATCCAGCTGGTAGTTCTTCTTGGAGCTCTTTGTCCTTGGATGGGGCAGCAAATCAACGTGATGGGTTGGGAGTGTTTGGTTTTTATTTTTTGTCCATAATCACACTTCATACATCTTCCTTTTCTGCTCACCAAAGTGATCCAGTGTAAGAATTGATAGTTTGCTTTCAGAAGGCTTGGGTGTCTACACCAACCGTGAGAGCAGGAAGATGATCTTGTACGATGCACTTTTAGATCACAGGTTTGTGTGGATGGTCCCTTGTTGTTGTGCAGCCTCTGTAGAAAGAAGTTCCAGCTTTTGTATCACTGGTAGTTCCAAGGCTTAGCTTTCATCACAGGCCCCTTTCAACTCCTTTGTTTCAATAGCTACTTTTTTCTTTCTCATCCCACTTTCTCATTCAGTTTTTCTTCTGCACATTTTCTCCTTTTCATTCCTTTCTCCCATCTCCACGACCCTCTTGCTTCCACTGGGCTCTCCAGGGTCTTTGTTTCTGTTACCTTCTTGCCCTGTACATGCCTGCCTAGCAACAAATCTACTGCCACCTTCCTCTGCTTGATTCACATTTTTTCCCCTCGCAGACTTCTTGCTTCCTTGCCTCCTCCCCCATTCCCTCTCTTCCCACAGGAGATCCCTTTCCTTGGCAAATGTTAAGATTTCATTCAGTAGAGTAACTGAAACTTAAACCTGCAGAGAGCTGACCTATACAACAAAGAGCTGCTGGCAAACGTATATTGGTGTATCCTGTTACATGCCTCTCTATGGAAGTCCAACTTCCCTGCACAGCCGGAGGGGGCCATACTTTTTAGCATGATGGATAACTTGTTAGGTCATAAAGCTGTTTGAAAGTGGAGAATGTATAATTTTAAACTTCATTTTGTCTTAATTTCTGAAAATGATTTCTCTATGTCCCTCTTACAGTTAGAAGGACACACCACAGTCTTGAATTTGATGGATGTGGCAGTTGAGACTGCTGGTAATCTGGTGTCTTGTATCTGTTGATGGCCAAGCCTAGGCACTTGAAAACAGAATGCAAGAAATACTGTTGTGGCAAGTTCTTCAGCATCTTTTTTGAATCTACAGAGAACTAACTTTTCTCACAAATCTGATTGATTAAAGATGTTGCTTGGCTTGTATTTCACGGTGTCCAGTTCATTTATCTAGTGTTGTTCTGTCTGAAGACTGCTCAACCAAATTGATGAGCATGAGATTATTATTTTTTTTTTCCAAGTTGTCTGGTTAGTTGCTCAACTGGTAATTTTTCATTCAAAAAAGAGCTTTATATGTAGCTGCCCCACAGACAAATTCTTCATGATGTTTTTGTGAGGCACTGTGGTCCGTGAGGCAAATGGGACTCTGTAAGGAGTGCAATGTACAGTTGGACATCAGCTGCAAGGAGTTTCTCTTTGTATAAAGCTGTCTTGATCCAGATAAGCTGTTTATTGATAGGTAATTATGATGTAAAATTTGTGTGGATTTGGCTTTTAACTCCATTATTTTCCTAATTTCTGTTGCACAGTGTATGCTGAACAGTGCCCCAGTCATTCACTTTGCAGTACTGCTTGGTTAGCATTGATTAGTGAAACAGCTAGTGGTGCTTAGAAAGCACTTAGAGAGTTGTTGACACAGGGAGTGTATTCACCAAAACCATACAAGAATCTGTATGGAAGGGTACTTAACATCACACAAGGTGCATCTGAATTATAAATAATTCGAGTTATTTAAAAATCCTTCTCTATTCTACTGAACTACCTTGTTACCGAGGTGCTGCATATTAATGCTGCATTGTGATATGCCAAAACACTGTGGTCTTTGGTAGATTTAGATGTAGCGTTATGACTATTGCAGTGGTATTTTGCTCAGACCATGGAACTTTGGTAAAACAGTAATAATTAACAAGTATATTTTGTACTATCAAACCTGAGGTTTTTGGCATAGAATTATGGCCTACAGAAGAAATTTCTAACGGCTTTCACGTTCTGGTACTGCTGTACCATCTGGTGGCAGGCAGAGATCTCCATTTTGAAAAAGCCTTTTGTTTTGGATTCCACTTCATGTGTAAGTATGTGCAACGCTTTAACAGATTACAGGAATTTTTCTATTATGGTTTTTCAATGCCTAAACATGATCACAGAAGTTGTGTAGATAGTGAAAAGGGCTGTTGACAAAGAAATCTCTTGCCAGACTTGTGTTCAATGGAAAAACTGGAGGGGAAAAAACCCCCCACAAAACCCCAAAATCCTAAATTAAAAAGAGTTGGCACAGAAAAATTTTGAATTGGAGCAAAAGCTTAAGATCAGCAAATGCTTTTGTAGTTGTGTGTTGTGGGTCCCGATCTCCTACTAACTCCCATTGTATCCTGTGGAAACAGGATTGGACCAGAATGTCTTTATTTAATGTCTGTGGCCAGCTTTTCTATTTTTTCTTTATGCCATTAAGGAATTTTGGAATGGAAAATAAGCCTAAGAGGACAAATTCATCCCTAATATTTTTCTGTAAAGCTAATGGAATTATACCAGTAATAACTCTGACTCCGTGTGATTTAATCAAGTGCTCCTTTAGTGTGGGTGACTTTTATAGACCAAACTCCAGTAATTAATTTTAATTACAAGAAAAAAGAAGAGAATATATAACCTCTGGACTTCCTAGTGCACAGGATGGTGTTCGCCTGTTCGTACTCAGCATGTCTAGAAATCTCTGATATGAGCATCTCCTCCTTACCCTTTTTCTTGCAAATCGAATAGGCAACATATTGCCTATGTGAGAAAAGGGAAAACCTCAATACTGCTTTGTTCAGATGGGAAAACAGTATTGAACTGAAGTCATCCACCTAGGGTCACGTAGTAAATGTCTAGGAGAACTAGAAATACTTTTTTTCTTTTCTCCTTGATCCCATGCCTCTCTTGAGAGTAAAGCTCTGATTATATCATGGAGTAAAGGCACATAATTATGTTTAACTTTATAACCAGGGCTCTCCTTTATTTAACAGACTTGAAATGCTATACCCATAACGACGGTTAGGCTGCTGAGCCACACACTGGCTTGGAACAAGTTCAGAAGGTCATATGAAAGATCTCAGAACTTTGGTTTTTGCAGGTTTGATAGTTTTTTTTTTTAGAAGTTATAATGAAGAAGAAATAATGGTTTTTCCAGAGGAGGAACATAAGAAATTAAAATTAAACTATTAATGGAATTAAATTTTCTTATACTTCCTGATATGAAATATATTGTGGTTATACAAATGGATAATAAAGGGAGTTGGAAAGCTGTGTGCAGAAATGGAGAATATAAGCTCTCCTTTAAGTGTCAACTTCTGCCTTGAAAAAGACACTTGTGAGTGATGAAGATTAAACTGTCCGGAGTATAGCAATAAAACCTCCACTCCTGCTCAGCTGAAATTCTTCCTGTATTTAATTCAATTTAATTCAATTAATTTAACAGACATTATTTAACATACATTAATTAATGTATTTAATTCAATTAATGTATTTAATTCAATTAATGTATTCAACTGCTTTGGCTGCATGGCCTTCCTGTGTTGTCATTTCTGTACCTACAGGTAAGCAACATCACCGCCTCTTCAATGCCCTGCAGGTTTCTTATGTCAGCCTCTCCTTATATCTTTTCTCCAACATGTTGCCCTGCACTTACCCTTTTGCATTCTTCTGTCACTTGAGGTCTTTGGCCTCAGGCTTTACTCGCAGATTTATGGGTGTCTGTTAAACTTTTCAGGCAAAGGCTGAATCTATATAAATCAGTTGGCCGAAACCTTTTCCCATTTGGGAGAAGCTGAATGGTCCTTCTGGTGTAGCCTGAAGAAGAACGTCATTGTTGTCAGGACTCCCTCTGATTCCTTTGGGTGGGGGAAGAAATGCTTCAAGGCTTGGTATTAGTTTTACTAAAGAACAGGAACATGGTTATGGAGAAACTGTATGGCAGTAGCTTCCGAAGCAGGGAGGGTAAGTTTAAGGGAAATGTGGTATTTTGTACTGGTATCTGAGTTTGCCAGCACCACAGAAGTGGAGTTTGTACCAGGCATGGGGGAGCACGAGAAAAGTCTGGGGGGTTTACAGCATGCCATTCCCTTGCAGTTCTTATTCTGGGGGTCATGTAGACCTGTTGATGTCGTTGCATTTGTGGGTAAATAATAGCACTTACTTGAGGTTGGTCTGTTATGAGCTGTGCTGCGGTGTGGTGTAAACTTCCTTAGTACTTTGGTGGGTGACATTCTGTACTGGGTGGGTGTAATACTGTGGTTTTTATTTGAGTTTTGAGTACACTGTGATGGAACTAGAGGGGTTAGAGAAGAGGGAAGGGATATTGCCAGTGTTTTACAGTATATCTTTTGCTTAAGAAAGGTTCAGCGGGTTGTTGCTGTGTGCATCTGTCTTGGACAGACCTCACGTCAATCTGTTGTATTCTGTGAGCCATATAGTGAGATGGGTACGGGAAACTGCCCATGAAGGACCGAGGACTTGCGTTCTGGGAAGATCTGCTTGTCTTTGGGCAGTAGCTCTTCCTGTCTGCATTCAGTGGTCTTCTTACCTTCCTCAGTAGGTAAAACCATTTGAAAGTTGTCTAATATTTGAACTAGAAAAATTATTAGGTTGGCAAGGAGGAGTAAACTGCTTGCCAGTGAAGGTCCTATGGGCGAATGTTTTGCAAACACCTGGGTACTTAGCAAAATCCCATAGATTTTATAGGAAGGAAAGAGAAGAGTTGCCCCAACTCTGTTTGGGAAGAGTAAGGTCAGAGGCAAAGAAAATTATTCGATTCACTTAATTCAAATAGTCTTATTTTGAGATTTGAGTGGGTTCCATAATATTCCCAAAATCCAAAGTGGGGGAAAAAAATGTGCTAATTTAACAAGTCCGATCTCCCTGTTCTGGTGCAGTAGCTCTACTGATGCATCACAGAATATCAGGTTAAAATTGTCATGGCTGATCTTTCTGTGTAGTGTTCTTTGGCCCCAGAAATTTCTGAAAACCTGAAGGTTGCATAAGGGTTTCTTTTTTGGTTGGTTTATTTTGGACTTCTTTAGATATATAGTGACTGCAGTAATGAGTGCACATCCAAGTTTTGAGTTTTTCTTTCACATTTTAGGAGACGCAATGTAAATTTACAGCTGTTCAGTGCTGTCTTGGTATGTCTGAATTCAGACAAATGATAACCAGAACTGGGCATAATAACAGTTACATCTGCCCTTTTGTGCTGTAACTGTTGAAGTGTTACTATTACTTAAGATTTCCCTGTGGGCAATTTCAGCAGGAAATACTCTATTTCCTTAAGGCTCAAATACTGCCCCTTTATTGTTCTTACTGCTACTACTAAGTTTTATTGTTAGTGTCATTAGTTGAAAGACAATCACCAATACTATATAATAGTGAACAACTCTGAGTTGATAAGGATAAAGTCTAAAGAACCCACAGATATTTTCCATCTCTGTTGAGACTTCTGTGATAACTGTACTGACTGTATGTGCATTGAGTGTTTCAAAACCTTATTGTTATCCTTAATGGAGACATTGTGATATTTATAAAATCAATTCTATGTGATTACATGGCTGTTTTCTTGATCCTCTGGAAGGATTTATTTGGGGTCCTTCAAAAAATAGCTGTTTATATGGATTACAGAAGACGGTATTGCCAGAAGCTCCAAAATCTTTGAGACAGGACAGAAGTGTATAATCATCCTCTTAGAACATGCCTTACAACTTATTTTTCTACTGTCTTGGCACTGCCTGTCCAGCCTTGAAGGTACGCACAATGGTAAATTTTCCCACTGATTCTTGAATCTTTTTTTTTTTTTTCCAGGGGAAAGGATTTTGTTCCTGTTCTTCCTCAAAGATACAATGGAGATTCTTTTCCTTAGGGAAAAGAGTGATAATGCCTCAAATACGTCATTCTCTTCTGCTTTGCATTATGAATGATTTTTCATGTTACATTTGAAATTGTTGCCTACTGAACTCATGCAGAAGCTACTCATTCTATTTTGCTTTGCTGTCCCCAGCTTCAAGTGGTGACAATTACGTGAAAAGCTCTGTAGCTCATTAGTAATGGATCCCAGTGTTATTCTGTCCCAATAATTATTACTGATGTTGCTCAGCAAATGAGGCCTGCTGTTTAGCAGTGTTTGCCTGTTCTCTCTAGCTTCTGGAGTTTACACAGAGAATACTTCACATGTTGTGTCTCAAACAGCAGTTGCTATTACAGTGCCATTGCAAACTCAACCATTAGGTATGCAACAACATAGCAAATAGTGGTACAGAGTTTTAAGTTCACTCCCAAATACAGTGGTTTTTAACATAAGAGCTTTCTATCAGTTGCCTTAGAACCTTTACATTACTGTTACCCCTTCATGCACCTGAAAAACTCTTTCACTTCCCAGTATAGTAGGTTTTCCTTCATATCAATTACTACTATTGTGTTTTCTGAAGACTGGTAGATAGCAAAATGTAGACTTTGCTGGAGGATCACACCCGTTGCTGAGAAGGGAAGGGCGGTGTGTAGGTTCTGTAACTTCCACTCCAGGCACGATTGTGCCTTTAGATCATTTGCAGTGAACTGAACCTGTTGAGAAGCTGCTCGTCACTGTTTTTGGGGACATCAGTGTAGAAGTGTAGGTGTACATCACAAAATACACACTTAGAGCTGCATAAATCCACACAGTGACGGTACGAAGCTCTGGCTGGTCTTTCAGCTGGTGCTGTTCTACACAGAAAGATTTGTGTCTGAATTCCCATTAGAGGTTGCTGCCCCATTATTTCTACTACTTTAACTATTTTTTGATTGATCTTGAAGTAAATATCACACAACACTGAACCAGATTAGCAAGTGATCAAGCTGGTGCCAGTTAAACTGAAAAAACAGTGAACCCTTGCGCCACATAAAAAGTGGCTGCACAGCATATTTCACTATGTCCTGAATTACCCAAGCTGTGAATATGGTTTAATCCCTCTGAAATGCGGGGTGGAAGGAGGATCTGTTGAAGCTGCATTCTCTGCCTGCCTTGGCAGCTGAGGACTGTGCTTTCTCCTCTTTGTGAAGCAGGGAATGGTAGTTACTCTTGTTTGAGGTAGCAATGTCTGGTAAGCAGAAGGTAGATACCAGCAGTGTAAGAGCTGAATTTGCAGTCTTCTGACTTCCTCCATGCTCCTTCCCCTCTTCTTCCCCCCACTTTCAATTTTTTTCTCAAAAGTTGTGGTAGCTTGTGTTTCCATACAGTAATGTATAGAAGCTGAGTTAATCCTATTCATGGCAATAATTGTTTAACAGTAGGCCATGTGGGCTATGAGTCTTGATGGGAGCTCTATAGTATGGAAAGAAAAGAGAAATTTCTGGTGACATATGCACCTACTGAATTGGTTTAAATGGCCATAAATCAGATTTTTAATGATTTATAAGTACTTGATGCAGATCCTCAAGTGCTGTTAAGCTATGACTAAACTTCCCTCCCTGAGATTGATACATTCTGTCTCTTTCTCATCTGGAGAAAATGGCTGTTTTCTGAGAATGTCCAGTAATGAAATGAGTAAGGAGGCATAAATGTTATAGACATTTTTATCTCCCTTTAACTAGAGGCAGTAGTGTTCATTGTAAGGTGAAATGTCTGTGAAACATACCGAGGGAAGTTGACCAGGAGGCTAACCAGAGAATACTTGCCTCTTGAAACGCCAATCTTGCTCTCTTAAAGTGGCAATGCTGTAAGATAACTGGAAAAACAGTGCCTTCAGTGGTGGGAAATGAACAGTGAATGCCTTTAGTGAAGAAACAAGCTTGAGTTCTCAGAGGACAATGAAGGAAAAAACCGTAAGAACTGAAGGCTGCTGAAACTGAGACTCTGTGATCCTTAATCCTTGCTCTGTGTGCTGTACTACCATCCAGCTGTACCAGCTTGATTTGGGTCAGGTACGGGGACATGTTCACATGCCTTCTGAAAGCTCTGTATTGCCTGATACAGAGCTGGGCCACATGTTAACTGCTGGAGGGTAAACAATACTTGTCCTGCATAGGGGCGTGGGGTGATGGAACTCCATTTGCTTGTACAAATTGTGCTTGAACTTTTCTTAACCAGCAGTGAGCAAAATGAGTTTATATTGGGTCGGTGCTTTGTTATGTGTCTGTGATATCCTTCATCCTGCTCTACCAACTTGTTAGAAATATCAGAGCTATTTCCGTTATGCTGCATGGACTTGAGGTATGTGTCTCTGTAGTCTTTTCTGACTCGTGCTTTACGCTTTTTGTGCGTGTATTGGAGGCTGCTTGGAATTTATGCTAGAGTGGATTCAATTCCGTCAGCGGGGGGTCTGGATAAGCTGAATTAAGGAGGATGGAAAAGGAGCAGATATTTCATTTAGTTAACGGCTTTTTGAATGTGGCCTAAAGAATGGTGGGAGGAACTCTTTAGATGGGAGAAAGCCCTCAGATGCCAGTTGGTATACATTTTTCCAATCAATTTGATTTTTGGCTTATGCTGTGGGCTTTGGTTTTGAAGGAGACGCATACATCAGAGAAAATATTGAGAACATATGTTTTTCAGTTTGCAAATGGCAAAACAATTTCTCTGTTGAAAGGGACTGATGGTGTTACTTGATTGGCTCACCATGCCTTGATAATCAACAATTTTGTTAGAAGAAATAGGATGGATTTAATGACATGTGCTGCGGGCTGGCTGCCTCATATGCTTTCTTTACTATTGCCAGGGAGAATGTTTTACCCCTCAATTACATTGTTGAATATAATTAATTTTTTTATAACTATTGCCAGTGTTTAAGATTTCCTGGTTTAGGTGTGTTGCTCTCAGATCTGATTTATGAGATCCTTCAGTTACGCCTATTGTGAATTCCTGCTATGCAGTTGTTGGGTGAACTCTGTGTCCAAGATTTGCATTTTGTATAGGGATAGTTTGCAATGTTTTATTTTTAAGTGAGATCAGAGTGGTTTAGGTCACACATACCCCTTGTGATCTGCGGTTAAACTTCTCTTACTGCCTTTTGGAGAACATAGGCAACCTGTTCTTTGGTAACTGTAGATGTGAGCTGAGCTTTTCCCTGTTTTTGCTGGAGGAGAAGCACAATGACTGCGTGTTCCTGAAGCACTCAGGTGGGATCATGTTATGCAAGATACATGAAACCATCACACTGAGGACAGGATTCATCCCATTTCACTTTAGGCACTTAACTCAGCTGAGAGACTAGCTACCTAAAGGCTCTTTCTGTAATTCACAAAAATAAATTGGCACCTTCATGGAGCAATTCATCGCTTGTGAATTTTTAAATACTCTCTGGAGGTGTCATTTGCGTTCACTGGCTGCAGAGGGAGCAAAGGTGAGTTCAGTTGAAGCCCTGAATTTCGGAGGTATGAAGTCAAGTGCAAGGGTTTCTGCTTTCTGCCTTTTTCCTGTGCTGGGACTGACTGTCCAAATAATAGTCCCTGAGATTTATTTTTATACTGTTTGCTATCCTACCATATGGATACTGAGTGTTCAGATGAGCCTAGCTTGTGGAGGGGAATAGGTTATGATGTCCTCCCTCGTTCTGATCTAACCCCAGACCTTCAGCTCTGCTGAAGAACTTCCCCTGACAGGGCATTAAGAGCTAAAACTGAGTAATGCTCAGAGGCAGCCTCTACAGGCAGCTCTGGCATAAACAGAGGGACTTCTGCGAGTCTGCTTTGCGGAGGGTGTTGGTGGATGCCTAGTGATGTGGTTCATCAGAACGCCTTACACCTCGTTTACCCTTACCACAGGTTGTCAGCAGGGTTTGAACCTTGGATGTTCAGCAGAGACCGTTCTGTGTAAACTGAAGGAGTAATACTGGCAGCTACGAGGCTGATAATCTCTGTGGGGATAAGCCACAAACGGGGCCTGTGGTGCACATTCTGAATGTGTATTGCAAATGTAAGAGGCTGTGTGTATTTATGAAGATATGCTAACTTATTGTTCTCTATCCCATGCACTCTTTGTCTAGATTTTCTTTGGCATCCTTGGTACTCCTGTTCACAGAGATGCTGTGCAGGTTCCTAGCTCTGCTCAAGTTGTAGCCCTTTTTCTAAAATGCACTTAGCCACGGATTTCAGTCTGCAAAACATTACTAGTAAAATATATGCATATTTGAAAATGACATGTTCCCAGACACCAAGCCAACAAGTTGCACACATCACATGCAGCAGAAGATAATTGAAAGTGTTGAATTTATTTTCAGTAATGTATCGCTATTAGCAGTCTCATCTGTTCGCTCTGGAATAGTGGCTTCCTTGCCATATGCTCTTGGTAATGCAACAGTTAGTGTGTGATATTAGGTGCAATGAATCAACAACATAAGGGTTCAGAACCCGTGTATAACATAATGGCACTCCCAAAATAAACTTGGATGTGTGAGCTTTGTGCAGAGAGAATTTTAAACTCTTCTTTCGAGGTGCTCACATGAGCTGGCTCTTGAGGAAGACAGCTGACCCCCCTCACAGTGCAGAGCCTGTTGCAGAATTGCAATTGAGAGGGCGTGAGCTTTATCTCTGTATTCCAGTGCCTCAGTGTTTTCACGGGAGCTGCAATGCTTCCTTCCTCTGCTCTTTTTTTTCCCCAGCCATAGGACTACAAAATACACCGACAGCTTTAAAAGACAGTTTCATGTAGCCTGATATACAGTAGAGCCAAATTCCCAATATCAACTTTATAACTGCAGGATAAATTACAACCAGTAGAGCTTGTCTGCAATGAGATCTAACCAAAAGCAGACTGGGACCCCAGGTTTTCAGACTGCAAAAACCCTGCTGAAATGGAGTCAGTGGGGGTGGCTTTGTGTAATTAAATTAAAATGAAGGAATGTCATGTGTTGCTATAGCCTCAGCTAAATGTCTCATCTGTTTGCTCAGGATAGCAGCTCTAATCTATGACTACAGGTTACTGCTGGATTCCTGCCATCTTCTTTAAATTAGATTCATAGCCTGGGGTGGGGGGGTGTAAGCAGGAAGCCATTGTAATTTTCATGCTTTGGACATCAGTGTATTTTCATGAGCTGAAGTTAAGTGTCTCTGGGGATGCTGAATATCACTGAAACATTTCCTGAGTTCTCCTAAGCTGTACAATGGTATGTCCGAATCTGTTTTCCAAAGGACAGAGCTTTTTGTTTAGTTAGTGAGGTCTTAGTTAGTTCATAGAACTAGTATGCTTTTGCACTTATAATTTATTGAGGAACAGAAGAAGAGGAGGGAGGTTGTGCAGGAAAAATGAAGTCCTCTGCCTTAGAAAGCTGGGAATGCTGTGGTTTCTTTTACACCCCCATGTTAATTTATATTTCTTATTACCAAAATCATCAAAAAATTGTGACTTTATACCTACTGCGTCGGAGCTAGTTTTCGGGGCTGTAAATAGGTGATGTGGTTAGACAAGCACGTGGCTTTAGGTAAAAGAGCAATATCTGGAGCACCCAGGTAGGGAGGCTACGATTGCTGCTGGTCTTTAGGCAAATCGCTACGTGTTGTGGCACCACTTTTCTGTTATGTTACGTAGCTTGTACAGCACCAATGCAACAGTAGTGTGATTTTAGTTAGAGATCTTTAGCATCACTGTGCACACACTAGCTACTGTCTTTTACCAGTTTGGGTACCAGAAGTACTGCTAGCTCCCAGCAAGTCACCCAGGCAAAGCCAAGCCCCAGCGTCACCCCAGTAGGCTGCTGAAGCGAGACATGGTGTGCAGTGGCTGCGATAACATTTTGACTGCTTTTCTACGGCATTTGGAGAACATAATGTGGTGCTTAGGCAGTGCTGCTTGTCCAGGAGTGTTGCCTCCTGATTTAAGAGCATATTACTTAAAAACCTGCATCTTGGTGTCTTAGGGCATTTGAGATGAGTGGGGTTTTTTGGTGTTTTGGGTATTTTGTTTGTTTAGTTTTGGTCATGTCTTCCTCCTTTAAATTTTGCATAAGCTGGATCCAAAGTACAGGGCATTCATGTGACTTACTCCTGAGTCACAGTCTTCTATGTTAACCACAAACCCACAAATCACTTATTTGTCCTTGAAATGTTTACTCCTTCTTTTCCTTTCTTTTCTAATCTGTTGGACTCCCACATCTTTTTATCTTCTTTGCCTCTGCCTTCAGCCCATCCCTTCCTCAATGTTTCCATTGACCCTTTTCCCTCAGAGGTTCAGTGTCCCTTCTCAGCACTCCCCTCCTTTATCTCAAGATTTCTTGGCAGTCTGGAGTGTCTTTTGCATATACAGCCTGGATCCTGGTGATGAAATGTGTTGCTGCTAAAGGCAATGTATTCTTGCTCCGAAAGAAGCGCTGTGTTAGCCACAAATAGGTTTGTGCAGGAGATGATGGAGAAATCTTTCCCTCGCCGCTTTTGGTGCGTTTGATGGCTGATGTTTGCCTTACCATGAATGAGGGTGGTAGCAGGGACACGTATCATTCTCACTTCACAAATTGGCCATGCGAGCGAGTACGTTTCTAGAGTTTGTTTTGGGTTTGAATTGGACCAACAGACTCTGATATTTTATTCTCGGAAATTTTGGCTGAATCTGTGGACATACATTTTCCTAAAGGTGTAGCTGTATTGGACGAGAAAATTACTGCTCTGTGCTGCTATGTGCTTCCCTCTTTGAGGTTATGGCCTTTTCTCATCCCCAGCCATGTGTGCTGCTTCGCAATTCTAGGTTCATTCCAAAATGGTCCAGGTTAGCAGAGACTGCTGAAACTCTTTGGGCTTGCTAGCTTGAACCACTTGCTGCCGAGCGGAGGAGGTGATGGCTGGTGTGAGAACAGTTCTGGAGAGCAGGGCTGGCAGTTTGTTTGGCTGGCATAGCTGCAGCGGGAAGGGATTGAGTGTCCCTAGCGCCAGTGAACTGAATTGAACTGGAAAGATTGAGTTATGCAGGGCCTACGTGTGTGCAAATCTAGGCAGTCTCTGTGAATGCTGACAATGGGGGGGGGGGGGAAAGGG
>VZSC01002408.1:59110-80132 GCA_013398225.1 Steatornis caripensis | reverse complement strand
GGGGGGGGGCGGGGGCGGGAGAACGGCCGGTGCGTGTGTGCGTGCAAGGGGCGCACGTGGAGAGCGCGAGGGGGCCGGTGTGCAAGGGAGCGTGCAAGGGGAGCGGGGCGCCCGGCCGGGGCGCAGCACGGCGTCTCCCTCTTCCCCGCCGCAGCGGCGCGATGGAGGTCAGCCACTCCGTCAAGGAGCGCACCATCGCCGAGAACAGCCTGGTGATCCTGCTGCAGGGCCTGCACGGCCGCGTCACCACCGTGGACCTCCGCGACGAGAGCACGGCCACGGGGCGCGTCACCAACGTGGACGCCTTCATGAACGTGCGGCTGGCCGAGGTGACCTTCACGGACAGGCAGGGCACGGTGTCCCGCCTGGACGAGCTCTTTGTGACCGGCAGGAACATCCGCTACGTCCACATCCCTGACGAGGTGGACATCAGGGCCACCATTGAGCGGCAGCTGCAGGCCATCCACAGGGTCCGCTACTTCGGGGGCCGTGACAAGGGCAGGAAGGAGTTTCCTCGCGCCAAGCACAAGTGAGCTCCATGCGCTGCCCGTGGCCTGGCCCACAGCGGGGCCAGGACGGCTCTGCCCCTTTGCCCGGACTGCCAGCCACCTCCACGCCTCGCCCCGGACATCCCGCCCAGGGACTTGGGGCTCTGCTGCTCCCCTGGCTGGTGCCTGCAGAGGAGCAGGGTTATTTTTTTAATGAATAACCCTGCTTAAAAGGGTCTGTGATCTCTCAGCTCATTTCCTGTTCTGTCAGCAGCTACTCGTGTCCCTCCTCTGATGGCCAAACAAAGCCCCTTTGGCCAAAGCCACACCCTGGGCTTCTTGCTCAGCCACAGCCATCCCGCTGCCCGCAGCTTTCCCTTCCTCTGCTCACAGAGTCCAGGACGCTGCCACTGCGGCATTGCTGCCCGCAGGAGCTGGAGACTGCTCAGGAGCTGGTGCTAAGCACGGGAGGGCAGGTCGTGGCTGTGGTGTGTCCTCAGCTTCCTGCTAGACAGCCGCGGTTCTGAACGCATTTAACGGGAAGGCAGTGAGACAAACGTTGGTCCTGAGTGGAGCGGGGCTGAGCTCGGAGGGGAAGGGGCAGCACTGTCTGCCTGGAAAAGCACAAAAGTGCCCAGGACATGGGGAATGCCGCTGCTGCCGCCGGCTCCTCCGCTTCCCCGCTCCTCCATCCCCCACTCCTCAAAGCTCTGCAGCGTGTCCTCAGCCCACTGCGTCCGCCCGAAGCGCCGCGCGGCCCGCGGGTGACTTCATCCCGTTTCTGCCCGGGCCCCTGTTACCCGGCCTGGCCTGCTCCGGGACAGGGCATGGGGCCTGTGCCCCGGGGCGTGCGATTGGCGCAGCTCTGGGCACGGGCGCCTCGGGGGCACCCCGGAGCTGCTGCCTCGCTGCCCCTCGGGAGCCGCTCTGGGTGATTTTTAAGAGCTCGCGTGAGCGAAGCGGCGCGTGAACAGGGACCGGGCATCCCCACCGCAGCCGGACGCGCTGCGGGAGCGGCTCCGGGGAGGCTGCCCGGGCAGGAGGGCTTCACGGAGAGGCCGCGGACTCGTGTCCCAGCCGAGGGAGCGCTGTCCGCGGGCCCCGCTGCGAGGCCCGGCCCTCGCCGCCCCCCCACCCCCGGTCAGGCCCGCGCTGCGAGGCAGGGCCCGGTGCCCCCCGGGGCCTGGCCGGTGGCAGTGGGGCCGGGCTCGCCGGGAAAGCACCCGCCTCTCCGCCAATCACGGCGCCTTCGAATGTCCCGCGTGCCCACCAACCCCCTTGGCGTCCAGCGCCGGCGGAGCGGGAACCAATCGGCGGAGGGAGTNCGTGTGGGGCTGCGGGGCCGCGCCGGGCGCTGCGGGGAGCCGCGTCGCGCTTAGCAGTTCTGCACCGGGGCCTCGGGGCAGCGCGCTCCCGGGGGCCGGGCCCGGCCGGGCCGGTGGAGAGGCCTCGGGAGAGCCCGGGCCCCCTGCCCTCCGGGGCGCGGCATGGCGGAGCCCCTGGCCGCTCTGCGGAGCCTTCCCCGGGGGGCGGCCCGGCGGGGTGCCCGCTGCCGGTGCACCGGGGCTAGGCTCCCGGCGGTCGCTTGGGAGGCTCCGTTGCCGTTGTGTCCCCTGGCTCGGCGCCGCGGGCCCCGGCCGTCGGGGAGGGCTGGTTCTGTGGCGCGGGGCCGGGGCCGGCCGAGGGAGCAGGCGGCTCGCGTCCCGTGCCCATTTCGCTTTCAGTCTGGGCAGGAGTTTCTTAATTTAGTAGTTTCGGACCTGTGCTCTGAGGAGGCGTCTCGTGTGCCTCAGCAGTGAGTAGTTGGAGGTTGTACCTCTACGGGAGAATGAGTAAGGCCGTAAAGTATTGCAGCCGGAGCTTGCTACAGAAACCTGCCCCGTCCTCCCCGTGCGAGCTCACCGGAGGCAGGTGAGGAGGCGTGCTTGGGGACCTCTGCGTCCAGANTCGGAGGGGAAGGGGCAGCACTGTCTGCCTGGAAAAGCACAAAAGTGCCCAGGACATGGGGAATGCCGCTGCTGCCGCCGGCTCCTCCGCTTCCCCGCTCCTCCATCCCCAACCCCTCAAAGCTCTGCAGCGTGTCCTCAGCCCACTGCGTCCGCCCGAAGCGCCGCGCGGCCCGCGGGTGACTTCATCCCGTTTCTGCCCGGGCCCCTGTTACCCGGCCTGGCCTGCTCCGGGACAGGGCATGGGGCCTGTGCCCCGGGGCGTGCGATTGGCGCAGCTCTGGGCACGGGCGCCTCGGGGGCACCCCGGAGCTGCTGCCTCGCTGCCCCTCGGGAGCCGCTCTGGGTGATTTTTAAGAGCTCGCGTGAGCGAAGCGGCGCGTGAACAGGGACCGGGCATCCCCACCGCAGCCGGACGCGCTGCGGGAGCGGCTCCGGGGAGGCTGCCCGGGCAGGAGGGCTTCACGGAGAGGCCGCGGACTCGTGTCCCAGCCGAGGGAGCGCTGTCCGCGGGCCCCGCTGCGAGGCCCGGCCCTCGCCGCCCCCCCACCCCCGGGCAGGCCCGCGCTGCGAGGCAGGGCCCGGTGCCCCCCGGGGCCTGGCCGGTGGCAGTGGGGCCGGGCTCGCCGGGAAAGCACCCGCCTCTCCGCCAATCACGGCGCCTTCGAATGTCCCGCGTGCCCACCAACCCCCTTGGCGTCCAGCGCCGGCGGAGCGGGAACCAATCGGCGGAGGGAGTCATCCCGGCTCAGCCAATCAGCCTTCGTGTCTTGCTTCCATGTCTTCTCCGCGGCTCAACCAATCAAAGCCTGCCGCAAATATGCCCTCCCAGCCCCCGNAGAACCTGCTGCTGTCGCCCGTTGGCCGTGGCCCGTGGGAGCTTCACTGCCACGATACGTGAGAGCGTTAAAGGTCTCTCACGCTGCTGTTGGAGGGAGCCCGTGGCACGGCGCCTTTGCCCCACTGCTCTCTGACACAAGGGTTTGGGGCTTGTTTTGTTCCTGGCCGACTGCTCGCTCCTCCTGCCGTGGCTGTGGGTGTGAATGTGCTGCATCGGTGTCGATGATTCGATTCTGTGCGAGTTCGAGCCTTAACGTGTAGGCTTAACGCATGCTGCTGCGTACAGGTTTGCTAGGCGTTTTAGGCTCAGGTCTAGGGCTGTAATCCTGTGTCTGGAGGGAGGTAGAGGAGTTGGAGCGGAGACGGTGCCTGGCGTGATGGGGCTGTGGAGAGTGGTCAGGTTTGCAGGGTGCCTGCAGCCCAGGTCTGGTGTAACTTGAGGGATGGGCAGAGAGTAAGGCTTACCTGCTGGCAAACGGCCCCAGGCCAGTAGCAGTGGGGATGCAGGACATGTTTCCCGATGCCGAGTGCTGGTGCTACATCCTTTTATTATTTCTCTGTGGCATCTGCGCTGATCATTTGGTCACATAATTGCATTACTTAAAAGCACCCTCATGTTCAGCTGCTTTTTATCCTCAGGATATTACAGAATCATCTCCTTTTGAAACCACACAGAGGGAAGCCTTGTAAGCACTTGGCTGCTGTTTGATTAAGGACAACCCTATTGATTTTGCCTGGGCTGCCCACTGTGCTTACCCTAAATATGGGATGTCTTCTCTGTCTGCAGAGCCTCAGCGGTGCTCTGGACTTGTACGGTGTGCGCGTCACTCGTGCCTGGGAGCTCTCCAGCTGCAAGCTCTTGCTAGACCGGAGGAGGCTCTGCCCATTGTAATTTTCTATGTGAAACAGTCTTTTTTTTGTTAGTCGGGTACACGTTTGTGAACTTATGGTGCCTGTCAGTGTGCTTTCATGCTGCAAATGATAGTAACGTTTGCATGGCAGTACACGCAGATAACTTCAGTATATTTCTTTCTCTCTAGTCAGGGCTGGATGAGCAGATTATTGATAAAAACAGCAACCACACCTCACTGTAAAGAAAGTGTCAGCACGTGTGTGAGTCATGCAATAATTGTGCGCATGAGGAAAGTCCTGCTGCAGTGGATTTATGGAATATTAAGTGTACGTAGTAACATAAGCTATAAACGAAAAAGAAAATCGCGTAATACAGTACACATCTTGCCTGATGGTGATTGTGAAGGTAGTGACCGCCTGACTTCATAGGAGCAGCCCGAGGTCGGGACCTCATGCGCTGGGAGAGCAATGCAGTCTTGGGTGCTGTGAGGGCGCTGCCGTTGGAGTTGCAGGCTCCTCTGCTGCGCCGTACGCTGCTGTAGGTGCCCCTGCCATGGGGATGTTGGGCTGGAGTGGGGATTTTTCCTTGTGGATGTGGCCGGTGCTTCAGCCTGAAAGGGTTAAGCTGAAGTTGGTGTTTATGTAACCAACCAGGGAACTCCCAGAGATGAGTCCTTGGCTATCTCATGTGCTGATGCATCAGGAGGGTTTAAAGAAAGCCCAGCCTGTTGCTTGCTTGGACTGTAATTACGTTGCTGGAATCCTGTGCTTCAGAGTTTCCCCAGCTGCCTGGGGGGGCGCAGGAAGGAATGTGCTTTCCCTGATGTATGACTTGGCCTGTGGAAGCCTTTTTTTGTCCCTGAGAGGTTGAGATTGGCCACAGCTGGATGTGGGGTGTAGGCAAGGTGAGCTGGGGTCCCTTTTAGCACTGCAGCCTCTCAAGTGCCGGCTGCGCCTCACTCACGCACCCGCGGTTCAGCGGGTTGGGCTGAGGAAGGAGGTTTGCTGCTGGGTCAGTTTGGCACGGGCTGCCAGAGGTGTTCGTGTCTCCGGACTTGTGAAGCCCAGCTCGGTGGGTTTGTACTTTACCAGGTGCCTTCTGATGGCATGGGGGGTGCCCCAGCCCCAAGTGCTGTGCTGGTGCCTCGGGATTCTGCCCTCTCCTTTGGACAGAGAAGCTCTGTGTCTGGTTTTGAGCAAACTTCTCACTTAAGGAAGAAGCTTGAATCAGTCCTTGCACGTTTCCAAGAACTGAGTCAGGGCTCCTCTGTTTCTGGAGAAGGCTTCCCTTCCCGGAAGGGCTCGCGCAGCGGTATATGGTGGCTCTGAGTCATCTGATGGGCTTTTTAACATTATTATTACTTCTCTTACAGAACAGTTAAATTTCCAAAGCCTTTGGTAAAGTTAATGTTCCCATGTGGTGAATCTAACCACAGTGCCTTGCAGAGGGAGGGGAGCCCACCCCACCCTGCGCCCAGCTGTAGCAGCTCCTCCTTCCCACACGCCAGCATTGCTTGGGATGTGCCCAGCAGACGTAATCCCCCAGCCAGTGACTCCTCCATGGGCCTGGCTGATCCCAACTCCGCCTGTTCTCAGGGAAGCTTTTCCAATGGGAATCGAGCCTCTGTCTCTGGGAGCACTGATGACTTGGGTCTGAGCTGTCCCCAGCCGGGTTTGCCCAGGGAAGGCGTGTGGCAGCACTCCGGGATCACCGCTTCTCGCAGCGATACCGACCTGCTTGTTCCTGTGCTGGGAAGCCGGGCCATGCTCGAAGTTTTACTCATTTAATGTTAGCGTTCATGTAGGTTTTTAGGTCGTGTCCAACATCGCTTCGCGTGAGCTGGAATTTGCCATGAGCCAGGCTTGAATGTGAACTTTGATTAATCATCACCGATAAATACTGCGCAGTGTGTTATTTAGGTGGTAGAAGGTGCAGCCTGATACTGCTCATTTGAATCCATTTTTTTAGCCTCATTTTTGCAAAAGCCGAGGCCTGCTCTGGCTGAGAGGAGAGAGGACAGGGCAAGCGGGACAAAAACCCTTGGACCGGCTCTCCAGCTTCATCCCAAATGCTGCAGCATTTGGCTCCCAGATGAGAAAGCTGTGCAGAAATGCTGCCGCGTTGGGTGGCAGGTCTTCTCCCGTCTGGGGTGGGAGATGGATAATTCACGAGTACAGAGCAATACCGTGCTTCCCCAGGCGGCTGAGTGGCCAGCGGGCCCGACTGTGGTGCTGCCTCTCCGCAGCGGAGGTTTGGAGCTCAGTGATGAAGCCCGCGGGGAGAGGTGATTCATCTGTCCTGTGCGCGTGCTGCGTCGGCAGCCTGGGAGCCCTGCCCGCAACTCCCGCACAGCCCTGTCTTGTTTCCACCTGCAGCGTTGCCAGGCCAGGGGCGACAGGCAGGTTTTGGGCGCCGGCGGTGGGGCGAGTGGGAGCAGCTGCAGCTCAGCTCCCTGGGCTGCCCAGGAGCTGCTCCTGTGGCACCTGGGCTCCTCGGGGCAGGTTTCCTTTGACAGCGTGAGCTCCTTGCCAAAGGAGCTTATCCTCATAGCCCTGAACTTCGAGCAGACGCTGGTGGGCTCCGTCATCTGCTGCAGGTTCCCAGCTGCTGGCTCATCCCATGGCCTTCCTCGCAGAGATCAGCTCGCTGGTAGCAGAGGGGTAGGACGCCTTTGGGGTTGCCAGTCATCACACTAGAAAGTGTAAATACCAGCTAACTCCTTCTGTACCCTTGTTGCAAGATAAAACAACAGAGAGCATCATGGAGGCTGTATCAGCTGCTCCAGTGTCTTAACTAGTTTCTGTGCTGCTGAGTAATCCTGTTAATGCCCCAAAGGTACAGTTTTTTTCCTGCTCCAGCTATTAGCTGTGGGTGCTGGACTGCAGGACCTGCTTGCTCTTTAGTCTGGGATGAAAAGGTTAGTTTCCTCCTCCCCTGTTTTTCTTTGTTGTTATGCTGGGCACTGGAACATCATACAGTAATTTGGGAATTAGACAATTTCCTTATGCTGCATAATTAAAAGACATTACATCTAGGTCTCCAAATTATTTGATTAATAATTCTATTAAAGTCGTAGCTAGCACAATGAGAAGCTGTAGGCACCTGTCCAGGAAGACGTTTGATATATTGCATGCATCGCATTAAATTGTTAAGTAATGTATTTTTGTGCTAGGCTCGCAACTTCATTGTCTGTGCGAGGGAGACCATTTCTGTTACAGATGGTGGGACAGGGAGCGGGGGTGGTTTGATTCAGTTTGTACAGTTTGGATTTTGGAGGAGGGAGCAGTGAGCCTACCACATTGGTATCTAATGGTCCTGACCCTAGGATGGAGTGTTTTAAGGGATGACTGGTTTTGTTCTGGTTCTTTGCAGAAATGCTGGGTGCTCTCTTGAGACTGATCCTGCTGATGTTAAAGCAGTTTTTTTTTTTTTCCTCCTCCCCAGTCTTAAGAACTGGGAAGTCCCGGCTGTCTGCAGGGCTGCCAGCAGACAGAGACATTGCTGCAGGGGCTGAGGGGCTGTGCTTCGCCCGTACGAGGCTCACCACCCCTCATGGGAATGTTCTAGATTCTCAGCTTTGGGATGGTTTAGATCTCCGCTGTGCTGCAGTGTAACCAGTTGGTGTGTGGGACTCCACTCCCTGCATATTTGCCCTCTGCTCATTGTGCGCAAGGAGGAAATCCTTGTGCGATGCAGTAATCCCCTCTTGTGTGCTCTGAGCAAGCCTGTCCTGGGGAGGCTCGGTTGCTCCAGCAGCGTGGGACACGAAGCAGCAGCTTCTTTGCTGTTTGAATGCGTTAGGTGGAGGGGCGGTGAGGCTGCCAGCGGGGCTGCCAGGGCTCCTGCAGCCAACGTGTGTCCAGGGGCCGGCAGCACCTGCAGCGAGGCCGGGGGTGCGCTGGGACCTGCTGGAGGAATGGCCGATGCTTTCAGCACGTGCTGCTCGTAGGACCGGACCGCCGTCCCGCAGTGGATCCAGCTCCGGATCTGAGCACTAAGGGCTGCTCATGTTTCCATTTACAGCTGCAGAGTCCTTTTAAGGCATCCAGTTTATTATGGCTTTTGTCTAAAACTTACTTAAAGCTTGTTATTCCAGGATACAGCTTAGCTGTTGGTGTCTGAGCAGTACCAGCTTCGTGTTGCAAGGACCTTTAGTAGTGAAGCCCCTGAAATCAGAGCTTTCTATCAGCCCAGCTCAAGCCAAGATTAAGTGAATTTGCAGGTAGGCAACACCTGCTAGCTCAGCAAGGGGAAAAGCCTCCTGCATTGCTATTCATTTTTTTTAAAAAGATTTTCCTTAAACTCTGTCTCAAAATACTGTTCTTAGCCTTATGCCTAGTGGATGACCACTCTTTCTGCAGGAGGCTTACACAAAGAAGTCTGTGCCCTTTTGACCAATTTCCTTGCTCTGTTTGGCGTTACACAATGTGCAGAAAAGGGAAGAATCTTCCTGCTTCTTCACAGCAGCTGCCCCTGGTTTTATTCCTTTTGCTTGGGGACCTTCCTTGCATGCGACTGGCCTTCGTTCTAGCCTTGGAGGAACCTGAAGTACTGGCATGTAAACCCTCTGGGTGCTTCTGAGGGCCCCTGAGATTTTTGGTGGGCTCTGCCACGCTCACGGTGCAGCGGCAGGAACCGCACAGGGAGCAGGGAGATTGGGTAGACCATGCCGTGAGTGGCATAGGATTGTCTTTAATAGTTGAGTACCCATTTATATTGGTGTTTTTCTTGCTTGCTCTTACAAGTATTCTGTGACGGAGCTGTGATATTTAAGTCGGTGGATGTCCTTTAAGCAGCGGTAGGGCTGGGGCACCTCCGCTCGCTCTCAGTGCCGAGACAACTCATACCGAAAGTGCGGGCTAGCTGGTGCGCGGGGGAGCGGGCTGCCTGTGCGCTGTCAGCACGGCTCCACCTGGCCAGGGAGTCCTGCTGCCTGGAGCAGTGGCTCTGAACATCAAAGTATAAGTAGTTTTGGTACTTTAATTTAGAAAGATCTTCAGCAGTCTTTGCAGCTCCCCCAGCACCGGGTGATAATACTGCGTTGTGTTTTGGGTGGTGTTGGGAGTTTGGCTCCTGCATCCCGAATGTTCCTCGTGCATTTTGAAGTTGTTCTAAGTGGATACTGGTAAAGTAAACCAACTTGGATTAACAAATGTTTAACACACGCGATATCTGAGGGTTGAACTTTCAGCATTTGGTAGAGGTGGTATAGGTTCAATTCTAGAGTCTGATTTAAATCCCAAGTTTCTCCTTTTAAATGGGACCACATGAACTATTAAGCAGTACTGAATTTGAGTTGAATTAGTTTAGTTTTTTTAAGAGACTNAGCATTTGGTAGAGGTGGTATAGGTTCAATTCTAGAGTCTGATTTAAATCACAAGTTTCTCCTTTTAAATGGGACCACATGAACTATTAAGCAGTACTGAATTTGAGTTGAATTAGTTTAGTTTTTTTAAGAGACTGAATATATGTCTTAAAGAGGAATTAACTTGCAGTGTGGATTTGATAAGAATAAAACTCAGTGTATTATTCTTTACTATTTGCAGAGATTATTCTGTTCAAGTCCAAACTTTAAGCATTAACTCTTACTGTGCTTAAAAATTGCTTCCAGTGGTAAAGACTCTGTGGTGCTGTTGCTAACCTGAGTGTATTTAAAATACTGTTAAAAACAGGCAAGCTAGTACCAAGTGCCGGAGATTAGAATGGAGAACGTGTTTGTTTCTGCTCTGAAGGTCTGTCTCGCATCACAGAATGCCTTTTGAGATCGTTGACGCTTGTGTGCATCTGGCTGTGCAGGTCCATGCGTCTGCGGCTCTGGGGACTGAACTTCAAGAGCCCTTTCATTCTCTCACATGACATGAGGAGCTTCAGGCCCTTTCTAAGCCAAAATAAACACAGATGTTTCAAGTTGCAGAAGGTTTGGTGCATACCACGTTATCGTAATCAAGAATAATCCAGAACCACAGCATCAAGTGTATCTCGTTTCACATTACAGAGTCCTCGACCTTTCGACCATCCAGCCTTCTCCAAGGTGATGACTCCTGTCTGCTGAGACGTTGGAAAACCTAGTTTGGAAGAAGAGTAAAGATACAGTTGATGCTGAACTACGTGAGTCCTCAGATTATTTTGTTTACGATAACGCCATTTGCACCAGCAATTCCTATCCAGCTTGTGTTGCACAACAGTCATTATCTCAGAGTTTCTGTGCAGTGGGGTTTCTCCAGTGGAAGTGTTACTCATACGTTTCCAGCAAGGATGATGATGTTGCAAGGAGTGGAGAATTTTATAATGCACAGTCAAATATTAGGTCAGGGATGTGGAATGAACAGAACAAGTAGCATATGGGGCTGAGGACTTTGTTCTGTTGAGCTGGCTAGGCCTGGTGACACTTCTCTATCAGATCTGAGCGGCTGGTGGAAGTCGGAAGTGCAGGCACGCAAAGTCTGCTGTAAGACTTCTCACCTTATCTCTCTTGCTATCTCCAATGTTGGTGACAGGTACTGCTAGATGAATTAATGCAATGAGATCACTCTTGTGTCCACAGAAAGGGTGGGACTGCCAGAGGGTAAACTTCATTCAGAGTATGGTGATTTATCGGTCTCTTATGTGGTGAAACGCTGGGACTTTTTTGAAACAAATAAGTACAACCCGAAAATATTTTCCCAGTCTGCTGTAGTAACTTCCTAGGAAAGACTACCGGGGCTTGGTTTTGACTTGCTCAGAGTAAGAGTGGATCTGTGCTTAGTTCCTCCTCTCCCCCAGCCCCCTCAAAGAAACCAAAAATCTTTGAAATGGTAGAGCATGAGCATTTATGTTGAGATAGTTGTGAAAGTCTTTGAAACCCTTTTCCAAGAGGTAAAGATGAAGAGGAGGTATATTGGGAACTGGACTTCAGTTTGGTGGAGCTGACTTATGCTCGTGGTGAGCTGTGCAGTGTGCGATGACTGGCCTGGCAGCAATCACAAGAGGGTTCTTTTCCTGTGAAACTGAAACAAGGTTTTTCTTTGGGGAAAGAAGTGTTTTAGTCGCAGAGGCTTGGATTTATTTGACCTTTTAGGTATTGGTTCTGCAGTGCCACCTCAAATTCTCTTTAGGTTTCTAAACAGCAGAAAATGCATGTTGGAAGTCAGATTTTCTTCAGTACCCGAATAAGCAGGAGTTAGTTAAGCTTTTAGTTGTTTGTGCCAAATCATAGTGGCGTGTGGACCTTGGATAAATACTTGGATGCAAAGCATGAGATTTGCATTGAGCGGATTAAACTGTTCTTTGCGTGGAGTGGTAGTGCAAGAGAGCACACGTACTGGCACCACAGTGTTTCCTTTCACTGGAACATCCATTAAAGGCAGGTAATAGCGTGTTAAACCTGAACAAAACATCGCTTCCTGCACGTGGAGGCTGAAGCAATAGTTTTATGTGTTGGACTCAAATTTCGGCTGTGCTGGATGTAGATAGATGGAGATCTAACAAAAAAGTTAGACCCCAAAGAGGTACAGAGAGAGGGGGGACTTATTTTAAGACTCAAAATACATTTGTGAAAAATCATTGTTAAATCAGCTGAATCTCACAATAACGTGTTTCAGTCTTCTATGCCCTTGCTGGAAGAGGTGAAAGATATTGTTCATCTTTCAGTTAGTTTTGTGCATTCCTGGCTGCTTGAGGAACAGGCTTGAGCCTTCCGAGTTACTCGGCTGGCTGCGATCCCTGGTGTGAAGTCCTCGGTGGAGGAACCCACAAAAGTCCGTAGGCCGAATCAGAAGCAGACACCCATACAGAAGGATAACTTAGGCATTTTCTTTCCGAGTTTTTGGGAATATGTTAATCTGCAAACTTGTTTTTGCTGTAAAACAAGCTTTAATTATTTTCGCTTGTTCCCACTGTGTGTCTTAAACAACTGCTCTAGGAAATGTTGCTTTGAATAATGAGGCTGACTTATACCTTCAAAAATGCATTAAGCCTCCAGCCCACAACTGGTCTATCGGTGATGAGCCATAGCTTTTTTGTAGAAACACAAGTAGGCAGAGACACGAGTGCATCAGTAGGTGAAAGCCTTCCACTACAAAGTAAGGGATAGTATAAGAAATTAAGTCAGTTGCTCATCAAATGTGATCTTCTTTCTCTTTCAAGAGCCAAGGATGAAGCGGCGAGCATCAGACAGAGGAGCTGGGGAAACATCCACTAAGGCGAAAGCTCTTTGTACAGGGATTTCTGGAAATAATGCCAAGAGAGCGGGCCCTTTTATACTAGGTAAGCAGGGAGGGTTTTCTTCTTCAGTTTTCAAGGTAGCTGCTGATTGCGAAACTGAAAACAAAAGGCACCATAAAACGAGGCAAAGCAGATGTGTGACTTAGCGCCTTGCTCAGAATGCAATTTGCTTGATATAGCAGAGCAGCAGCCCTTGGAGCTTCTGTAGGTAGTCAAGCAGAGGACATTTATGGTACTAATATAGCAAGGCGGCATGGCTTTTAAGATAAATATGAGCCCTTGCTTTTACTCTTGTGTTTTCTTGTTGTTTTATACTACATTCTTAAACTTTGATAAAGAGCAAATTCATACAGGGGACTTTCTGGTTAATTGCTCTGGGGGGATGTTCAACCCTGCTTGCCTGGCGTGCAGACGACTTAATAATGCAGCAGTGGTCATCATAAACGGTATATGCCGAGGCAAGGGCGCTCTGCTGCCTCTTGAGGGTTGCTAGAATAGTTGTTAGTTCAGAACTAGTTATATAAACGGTCAAAACCATGATGGAATTCACAGTGGAAACCAATGGATAATCAATTGGAAGCTGATTGATTTAAACTGAAGAGCAGAGACTGTTAACTTGAAATCTAGACTAATCTGTGTACCTGAGCAGTCCCTGCAGAGGTGGCAGTTGGGTTCAGAGGTGTGGTAATAGCAGTTGCCGTGGGTGTTGCTAGTAAAAGTAAAAGCCGTATGGTTCAGGCTTGCAGAAATTTGAATTTCTGAAAACAGCTGTGCCATGTGTGGGCTTTGTTAAATGTTTATTGAGTGAGCAAATGAAACAGTGTCCAAAAAGTTTCAGAGTTCAATACCATTTTTTTTCTTTGGATCATAATTTGTGAAAACACATTTAATCTCCTCAAAAAAAAAAAAAGGAACTTAGTTTAAACTAATGTAAACTGTGTGACACTTGCATACTGATGTAACCCCGAATTAGTCATTGCTGCTTAAAGGAAAACAAGTCTGTTTTTGCTTTGTGCTGTTAGGTCCACGTTTAGGTAACTCTCCTGTGCCAAGTATTGTTCAGTGTTTGGCAAGAAAGGATGGGACAGATGACTTTTATCAGCTAAAGNAAAAAAAAAAAAGGAACTTAGTTTAAACTAATGTAAACTGTGTGACACTTGCATACTGATGTAACCCCGAATTAGTCATTGCTGCTTAAAGGAAAACAAGTCTGTTTTTGCTTTGTGCTGTTAGGTCCACGTTTAGGTAACTCTCCTGTGCCAAGTATTGTTCAGTGTTTGGCAAGGAAGGATGGGACAGATGACTTTTATCAGCTAAAGGTAAGCAAACTGCAGGGCTTCCAGATCTTCAGAGCTCTTTTAACTTTAGCTCTTGTGACAGAAGTGCTTGCGTGTGGTGTAGGCTGAACTAGCGCGCTGTCGGAAACAGCTGCTGGAACTTCCCCTCGGCAGGGCAGTTCTGCCAGGCATAGATCTGGTGTCGAGATTAGCCCTGAGATGAGGCCTCTGCGGCTGCTCTGCTGCTCTCCTGGAGCCCTCTGATCTCCTCTGCTGTGCCTGAAATGGGGGGGTGGCTCCAGCAGGGAAAAAAATCACCTGGGATACTTGCAAAAAGCCACCTGAGATGCTTTTCTGCCATTACTCGAGCTCATGCTCTGTGTTCTGCGCTGATGGTAGTTCAGACGGGTTTGTGGCAAGTATGCAAATGTCAGAGCAACTACACCAGCTGTTAAACTATGTGAATACCTAAAATATGAGAGGTTTGGGGCCATTTGGGTTTTTCTGGGAGCTGTAAAGGTCTTTTCCCTTTTCCTGAAGATTCTCACCTTGGAAGAAAGGGGTGATAAAGGAATAGAAACCCAGGAGGAACGACAGGGCAAGATGCTGCTGCACACGGAGTATTCTCTCCTCTCCCTGCTCCACAACCAGGAAGGAGTGGTTCATCATCACGGGCTATTTCAGGTACTGCTGGTCACCATCCAGGTTGGGGGCATGCCAGTAATTGCTGTTGGCTTGAGCTGCTTTTGTTTAATGCGCAGTTCATGCTGACCCCATTCTTGTGTCTAAAGAATTACCAGCGCACTGCTGAGATTAAACGCTGCTGCTTCAAACAGGGAAGTTCATGGCAGGGGCTTTTGAGAGTTAAGTGGGATGTAACGGGTTTTGGGATTTGGGAAATGTGAGAACATTAAAAGATGGGACAGGCGCTCAGTGGCATCCCCTTCAAGTAGGAAAACAGCTGCTTTGCTGGCAAATTACTTTGTGCCCGTAGAGCACCCTCTAGAACTGCATTTGTGCTTTCCAGTCTCCGTACTGGTTTATGATGACTTGTACGAGGGGACAAATTGCCAAGAAACTGTTTCAGCAAGTTAAACTTGTCAACGTGCTGGTCAGTGTCTCGTGTGAGTGAATTGTGTTGCTGTTGAGGCCTCCAGAGCTGTTCATGTGATGGGCTGATAGGAATTACTGGTTTGGATGTTGGTATTGCCTTGCTTGCTGGTTAAATTTTGTCAACAGACTTTTCACTTGAGGCCATCTGTACTATATCTTAAATAAGCCAAATGTCCAGCTGAGCTGTGTCCTGTTTAATGTTACAGAAGAACCGCTAATTGTGTCTTAAAGATTTCTGTTCTTCTCGTTAATAATGCGTTGGATCCCTCGAATTCACAGCCTGTACCACTGTAGAATTTTTTTAGGCTTTATCTAAAGGTGTCTGTATATAAACGGTATCGGCGCTGACATACGCATATAGCCAAACGGCATAGACTTCCTATGGCTTCTCTAAGTAGAGATCCTGTATCATCTTTTTGAAATCCCAACTCAGGGCAAAGATCAAGCGCTATGATTACATTTGCTTATTTTGAGATCACCACGTAGTTATTTATTCTCTAGTGCTCCGTATGGAAGTACATATGCCCAGATAGCTTCCCTGAACTATTGCTTGTTTGTTTGCCTCCCTGTAGGACAGAGCTTGTGAAATTATAGAAGATCTAGAAGCCAACAGAATGGTCAGAAAAATGAAGAAGCGCATTTGTCTTGTGTTAGACTGTCTCTGTGCTCATGATTTCAGTGACAAAACAGCAGATCTGATCAATCTGCAGCATTATGTCATTAAAGAGAAGAGGCTCAGTGAGCGGGAGACGGTAGTGATATTTTATGATGTGGTACGAGTGGTAGAAGCATTACATAAGGTAAGATCTTTGTTATCCCTTTCAGTGCTGGAAGGCTTAGTTTTCTCACGTTAGTATAATAGATGTTTAAAACTTCCTCGTGCGGGCAGTGGCAAGGCTGCAGAGGGTGGATGTTCCAGCTGTTTCCCCGTAACCGTGTTCTGTGTAAGACCTTGTGCCCCAAGCCATAAAAGAGCCTTCCCTTCCCCTCCCCTCAAGTTTCTCAGTGATAACGTAGCCTTTGTTGACTGTGGAGAGGGGCCAGCTGGACTAAATGCAGATCAGGTGAAGTACAGTGTTGGTAACCTCAGAAAGGGGTGGTCACAGAGGAGAGCAGAGGCTAATCAAATGCAGGAAACACTTCAAGCTCTTTCCTTTTGAAGCAAAATAAATCACAACATAAGAATTGACTTCTGAGATCAGAACCTCAAGCTATGAGTTTGAGATCAATGAACTAGAAATTATTGTAACAAAACCAGATGCTGCCGATGTTTGACTTACCCTGTGACAAGAGACACCCACCCTTCCTTGGCAGAGCCACAAAGCACGTGTCTTTTGAGGGAATGCTCGTGATACTGGTCTTACTGAGCCTGGACACACCGGACACAAGTTTTGAGTCTCTTGGCTTCAGTCAAGTCTGTCTGTGTGTTCAAAGTAGCAAATTTTCTTGTTCTGTCCTTCTTACCAGAATCGAAAATGAAGTGCACAAAGTACACAGGATGAGACCTGACTTGAAACCTCGATCTGGGTTATTTCTGAGAATGAGGATAACGTGATTTCGAAAGATACTTAGTGCTTTTGTCCAAGTATCGAATTTATACTTCAATAACAAACATGCTTTGGCTCATGTTACACCATTATATATTTTACAGAAAAATATTGTGCACAGAGACTTGAAACTAGGAAACATGGTGCTAAACAAAAGGTAAGTCTGCTGGAGAGCTGCTGTTCTGGCAGATGCCTTATGTTTCTTCCCTGAAGCTGATTTCTATTAGAAACATAGTCGAAGGCAGCACTTGTTGAGAGTGCTCTTGTGTGAGAAGGGTGAGAGAAATGGAAGCAGGCTGTGTGAAAATAAAATCCAGTAAAAAGTTACAGGAGTTAATCTCCAAAACCAGATTGAGCCCAGCTTAGATAGTTTGCTCTTCCACTGAGTGACCCCATGTCAGTACTTCTTTTTGAATTCTAACTTCTGAAAACTAAATTTTATAGTAATTCAGAAACCTGCAAGAGAAATACTTATTTTATAGATATTTTTTAAAAAAGTTAAAACGTGGTAAGTGGTTCTGTTCATATAATTCACTTTCCATTGTGCTAAAGGAATTCCCAACACTGTAGTCTGTACTATAATCACAGCAGTGTTAAATCTTTGGCTGTTGCACTGCTGTGTTTTTGCTAGCAGTAAAATATTTACTTATCTAAACAAAAGTTCTTCTGTCTAGTCTGTATTTGTTCTTGAAATAGCTTCCTTGTTCTCATTAGCTGGTTTGATGCAAGCCTCAGTTTATAGTGCACCGAAGTCCAACACGCCTTGGATGCTGTGCAGGCTCAGGAGGGACAGCCCTGCCGGAGCAGAGCGAATGGCATCAGTAGGACATGAGTTCGGCTGGTGGCAGCGTGTGCTTTGCTTGGTGGCTCCTTGGAGTTTCTAGTTGTCTTGGGTTATGTAGTTAACTTACTTGGCCAGCTAGTTCCAGTTCAGACACTTTACTGTGTCCTTCGGTGTTACATTACTGGCTAAATATTTTGCACTAACTTTAAGAATGAGTGGAATTCATCGTCTTTTCACACTGTCTGGTTTTCTTTGGAATGAATAAAAAACTGGAAGGCTTTAGGTCTGCAGGCTTCCAGAGTCTGTACAAAGTGTGTAGGTTCACTGTGGTCACAGCTTGCTGCTTTCTCCTCCCTTGTTCTGTTTGCAGGCAAACAGATTTTACCTACTGAGGATGAACTTGGTTCCCCCCCTCACACACAGCAGCTAGTGCTTTTCGGGGCCACCTGAAAATGGTTTTAAGTCGTTTCTGTAGAGCTGCTTTAAGATAAATTTCTTCTCTTCTACTTGCTGCTTTGATTCTTCTTCTTGCTAGGAAGAGGCAGACAAAGGTTGCTGCTTTAAAGGATCCACCCTGAGCTTCCCTTCTCTTCCGGGAAAGTGTGCAGTGGAGCATCCCGCTGATAGAGCTGCACACAGGGGCCCCCACTAGCAGGTAGAGGGGGAGGTATTTGAAGCTTTGCGAACACACTTGCCAAAGCCATCCTTTGTGTTACACACTACGTTTTTGCTTTTTACTAGCCAGACCATCAGCTTTGGTGAGGAAAAAACTGTAGCCGCTACAGCAGTGAGTCATGTGAAAGGGTGGGTGGGGCGTAAGAATAGATCACCATGGAGAGGACCAGCCATTTGGGCTGATCAGAAATGTTTGTTCTGTTCCAGCCATGCTCATGAAAGAGCCGGGTCTTTTCTGTTGGTGGGGGAGTGAAGGTAGCTACATATCACTGCCAAGTCCTAACCAGGCATGTTACACCCTGGGCTAGTGAAGGTCCCTCAGACGTTGTCGCCTGCGAGACACGGACGTTAAAGCATCGCACATTTTCCAGTTAGCCAGTAGTGGTTGGATGATTACAGATTAGATCAAATTTCAGTGACTAAATAAAACCAAGCAGCCCCGAACGTTTTGGTGTCCTTTAGAACACTTAGTCTTTTAAATACTTAACAAATTCTGCATATTGTTATTCAGCCAGGGATGTCTCTTGACAGTTGAAGCTAACACTTCTTAAACACAAGTCTGTCTTTCTTAATAATCAGCTCTCCGTTGCCAGCCCACACTTGGTTTTATTTCTCTTCTCTGTTAGACTTGCTGGAAATATTTCTTGGTTATTGTGAGTGACTGAATTTGTTCTCTCAGGCTCTAGTTGTGTAACACTCTTCAAGAATATAGAATCTTCTAGGCAGTGGTTTTCTACTCAGTCCTTTAAGTTGTCTGTTAAAATCCAAATTTAAAAATTTGAGTGACACGGAAGATTTAATGTGATAGTAGTTTTGTACTTTCCATGGAAAAATTCTTTAATTGGAGCTGGCAATACCCTAGGGGTATCTTAATAGAGAAATTATGTATACCTGCAGTTCTCACCTTTTCTGTAGGAGGTTTTTGGGGTGTTGATTAGACTTTGTATTCTGCGTACTTGGTGTGAGGAACAGTCCTGCAGATCAGGTAAAACTGCGGCCAGACTCCTGCTGTGGGTCTGTTGGGTAACGCAAAAGTGGTTGTGCTGAATCTGATCAACAGTGCTGAAGCTCATCTGCTGGCGACACGTAAGCAAACAGTGTGCAGAGGGCAGGCACGGGGCAGTCCTTCCACGCGGTATTTTTCTCTCAGCTTCCAAAAAATGTTGGGTGGAGAAGATGCTTTTAAAGATGGTAGTTGGGAAGCATAGGGGAGAATCAGCAGTTAAAATAAACTTTTCCTTTGTTAACACTCATGCCCTACAATGGTCACCAAGCACACAAGTACAGATCCCAGTGCCGCTGATGCCTGCGGGGTGCTCTGCTGCTGGCTAGGGTGCTTCCGGGAGGTTGGCCAGAAGGCAGCTGTGTGGCTGCCAGGCAGGCAAGTTACGTGAGCACCCTGTGTTTACAGCCACGGTTACACGTGCCACTCAGGCTGGATGGAGACATTGTCCGTAGCTGTAAAAGAGATTCTCTTATTCCCTCTGTAAGAGTCTTGCAAGCCATGCTGACGGGTGTGGAACCCCTCCCCACCGGGACAGAGCTGATGTTGCAGCTCTGCATGTCTTCCCCCAGCACTTCAAGCCGCACACCTCTGTTCTGATGTTACCTTCCTGTTTGTGCTGTTTGGCTCATGCAGGGTGGTCCTTGTTCACTGATGCCTTCTGATTCTCCCCAGGACTCACCGAATAACCATAACGAACTTCTGTCTCGGAAAGCACCTGGTGAGTGAAGATGACCTGCTGAAAGACCAGCGAGGGAGCCCTGCCTACATCAGCCCGGATGTGCTCAGCGGTAGGCAATCCCCTTCAGCCCTCGGTGGGAGTTCTCAGCCCCCACAATTAACACTTGTTTCATTTGCTTGTGGCTCTTGACAATAAATGAAAACCACCTCCTTCTGTTCCCATATGTAACCTGCCTTCTGTGAGAGTCTCTTAATTAGGGTCCAGTTATGAGGCTTGGTCTGTTTTTCCAACTGGGAAAGTATGGAGGGAAGGAGCAAGTGTAACTTTTTCTTAAGGCTATTCTGAACTTCAAAGCTAATTAGAACCTCCCTGCCTGTTCCTAAACAAGTCCGACTGCAGACAAGATGTTCCGTTTCCCACGTCTGAATCTTGTTCCTGAGGCTTCACTTCAGCCGCAGGTAAATCCCTAGGCCGAAGAGGCAATTGGTCCAAATCCCACCGTAATGTCAGTTTATTCCAGGCCATACGCTAAGAGGAGCAGTTGCTGCAGCTTGCTTCCAGAAGGGAACCATTGACCCTCTGGGCGGCTTCTGGGCTGACTGAGAGGAGTTACTTAAAAATAAAGGAATGATGACACCAGGCCAGACCAGCAGTCTGTTTGGGCTGTGTCTCTTCTCCAGCTCAGGCCTTAAGCAGAAGTCTGGCAAAGAACAGCTTTCCCTAATGTCCTCCTGCCTCTTAACTGTTTCCAGTGCAGTGGACTTTCAGGAACAGATGTGGTTTCTGTCTGTTTAGTTGCTTCAGAAGATTTCTCCTCCATGAACTCTGAGGTCTGCTACTGTCCTAGCTTTTGTGCCGGCAGTGGCTGAGCAGGCAGTGGTTGTCCTGTTTGTCAGCGTAGTGACCGAGGCATCGTTTTGGGGTTTGGTTTTTTCCTGCTCGTCCAGGTGAGCTGCACGAGGGTTGAAGGCTACATGTACAGCCGGGACTACATCCGAAGCATCTCTCTGTAGATTCCATTTGTCGTGCATTATCTCATGTCGCAGAGTACTCCTTGCGAGCACAGATAAAATTCCCTTTGGGTAGAGCTGAACTGCACACTGCAGTCCAGGGTCACCCCTAATGCATCCCACCTGCTAAGGGTTACCCATGGCAGGGCCGAGCTGGCATTAGGACGATAGGAAGCACCCTAAAACTGTGGACAGTGGGTGTTCAGCAACAACTGTTCTTTGGACGAGTTGGCAACGCGCTGGGCAGCACCACTCGCTGGTGTGCATGTAGCCAGTGTGAAAGCCAGAATCCTTGCCAGTCTGTCGCATTTAGTTATGCAGGAATAACATCTGGAATACTGGAAACACCTCTGAAGATTTGAGTTATTTGTTTATGGTATCCCGAGGTATTGTATTTCAGATAGGCCCTCAGAGCTAGTCTTGAAATTTCCAGACCTGGTGGACTCACAGAATCCCAGCACAGTGGGTGCTGGCAGGGCCCTCTGGAGATCCCCCAGTGCCCCCCCACCCCCACCTCTAAAGCAGGTGCCCCCAGCGCAGGGGGCACAGGGACGTGTCCAGGCGGGGTTGAATCTCTCCGCACAAGGAGACTCCACAGCCTC